>JACXGI010001005.1:24990-84201 GCA_016801175.1 Esox masquinongy | reverse complement strand
CAATTTTGGAGGGATGTCCAGTTCTTGGTAATGTCTCTGTTGTGCCATATTTTCTCCACTTGAAGATGACTGTCTTCACTTTGTTCCATGGTATATCTAATGCATATGAAATTCTTTTGTACCCGTCTCCTGACTGATATCTTTCAACAATGAGATCTCTGATGCTTTGGAAGCTCTCAGCGGACCATGGCTTTTACTCTGAGATGCAACTAAGAAAATGTCAGGAAAATCCTACTAGAACAGCTGAACTTTATTTGTGATTAATCAGAGTCACTTTAAATGATGGCAGGTGTGTAATGACTTCTATTTAACATGAGTTTGAATGTGATTGGTTAATTCTGAACACAGCCACATCCCCAGTTATAAGGGGGTGTGCACACGTATGCAACCAGTTTATTGTAAGGTTTTTATTTTTAATTTTTCCCCCTCGAAGATTTCAGTTTGTTTTTCAATTGAATTGTTCACATTATAGGTCACATTAAAAGTGGAAAAAAATTTCTGACATGATTTATCTTTGTCTCATTCTTTTACATCACAAAAATCTGGCATTTTCACTGGGGTGTGTAGACTTTTATATCCACTGTATTTGAATCAGAAAAAATTATGAAAATATCTCTTACCAAACTTGAGATACTGCAACCAGAGTAACCATAGCAACAGCATTTTTTCCAACTTTTCAAAAACAGCTCCAATGGAAAGTACTTTCTGAATCAGACACACCAACACGGAGTGAAAAATATATAGATATACTTCTCAACTATTAAAATCAAAAATAATTTTGAAAATATCTCTTACCAAACTCGAGCCACTGCAACCGGAGTAACCATAGCAACAGGATTTTTTCCTACTTTTCAAAAACAGCTCCAATGGAAAGTACTTTCTGAACAAGATAAACAAACACTGCATTACTTAAATGTACCTCTACCTTTCACCTACAAGAATCAGAAAAAAATATGAAAATATCTCTTACCAAACTCAAGATATTGCAACCGCAGTAACCATAGCAACATGATTTTTAGCAATATTTCACAAATTACTGCCATTCAACTCACTTTCCCAGCAAGATAGACAAAAAGTACAATTATCTTATATATTCCTCTGCGTGTCAGCTATTTCCATCTGAAGAAATGACAAAAATATTTGTAACCAAACTCGAGATATTGCAACCACAGTAACCATAACAACACATTTTTAAGCAATATCTCCCAAAAAGCAGCAGTTTAACCCACTTTCCCAGCAATATAGACAAACAATACAAGTATTTCTTATATTCCTCTACTTCTTAGCTATTTCCATCTGAAAAAATTACAAAAATATCTCTTACCAAACTCAAGATATTGCAACCGCAGTAACCATACCAACATGTTTTTGAGCATTGGCAATCTTTACCAAAAAGCAGCCGTTTAACACACTTCCGGTGAATTAATTTGTTCAGAAACTCCAATGTATAATACTTCCAAATTCAGATACCCCAACATGGATTTACCTAAAAGGAGCTATACATTTCAACTATTCATATCTGAAAAAAATGCTGAAAATTATTTGACCAAACTCAAGATATTCTGATCAGAGTGACCATACTGTAGATACAGGATTTTTGCATCTTTTCAAAAAGAGCTCCAATGGAATATACTTTCCGAAACCGATACGCAGACATGGATGTACTTATATGTAACTACAATTCTCACATATTCAAATAAGAAAACATTTAAGAGAAAGTATTTTACCAAACATAAGATCCTGCAACTGGACTAACCATACCAACAGGATTTTTGTTACATTTACACAAACATTTACATCAGCTTTCAAATACTTTTCATACTTTAAAAATGTATAATTGTTCAAAGTTTGCTGTACCAATGAACTGGCTAAAACTTACTTTGAAAGCGTAGAAGCTAGCCCTAGTAACTTTACTTGTAAAGTTCAAATCTACTTGTGCTTTGCCTTTGGCAAGTACATCTAATAATTAGAAGTAGTATGGGAGAAATCTATAGTTGTGCTTTGCCTTTGGCAAGCACACCTAATAATAAGAAGTATGGGAGAAATCTATAGTTGTGCTTTGCCTTTGGCAAGCACACCTAAATATATTGTATGATTGCTTGTTCTACAAAACTCAAAATAAAAGAAATGATCCAGTTTCCTATAGTTTTTTTCTCAACATTCACTGGTTCTGTAGGATTGAATCGATTATTTCATGTGGCAACACAGTTTAAGTAGCCTGTGAGCAAGCCAATTTATTCAGACTACCGATAACATAATAATGCTAGATGTACACAGCTAAAACGAGTAGGCCTATCAACCGAAAACAGCAGAGGGAGAGACAATATTCCTATATTTTGCGTTGTTAAATAACACTGATTAACAGTGTCACAGTGATGGCAAGGGAAAGAGGTTAAGCACAAAAATTGAAAAACTCTATTAACACTTTGTCTGCATTTAGTCATATGTGTAGAAAATGTCCCCAACACTATAATAGATAGGGTACCTAATTGATTAATGCGTTTTATCTATAGTGTTAGAACTACAGTATAGACTTTTCTGACACCGTTTCACAGCTCTGGTGCCAATTGGGGGAGGAACAGGGCAATCGTCAAACATTTGAGTACAGACACTATATACATTTTTAATTGAGAGCAATTTGTTAGATTTGAGTTGCAATATGACATTTAAAATATTGGTATAATGCTCTGATGACTCCACGTACCTTTTCTACTATTATGGATTATGCGGTTAAAATCACAACACTTTCCCTGCTGCTACCCAGTCAAACGTGTTTTTAGTCTTTGCTGATCTTTGTGGAGTTAACGGTATATTTGGTCAACCAAGACGGTCAACTCGACAGGTAAAACACAACAACAACTTGTGACAATCAGTTTCATATTGGTGATTCAACAGACACTCACATTTGTACCTCCATTCAGGCTCCCTTCCACATTTAAGGACCGTGATAAAAGAGTTAACGAGGTGTTCACCGAAATGTTAGCAGACGATTCTTTATTCTTTTACCACAGATTATTGTTTGGATGTGTCATGTCCTGGCTATGCCCCTAGTCATCTCTGCGCTGGGCTGGGGCCACAGTCAGGACCGGACAGAAAGTGGTGCTTCTAGGCACCTCTAATGCCATTTTGCTGGCATTGCGTGCGTACCCGCAGCCATGTCACGCAAGTAAAACCGGGAAAAAGGTGAAGGCGTCCCCCAAGACGCAGCAGCGCAAATGTCCTCCACCCCCCGCCCCTGAACAAGGCACCCGAGGCCGCCACCCCACACGTGGAGTGGGCCCCAAACCCCCTAGGCGTAGGAGTGCCACGTGACACGTAGGCCAGATCAATCGCCTCACGCAACCAGTGAGACAGAGGCTGTTTCGACAACAGCTGGCCCACCTTGGGACCTCCGTGACACACAAAGAGCTCGGGCATGGTCCGCATCGCGGCCGTGCGCTGCATATACTGACGATGCAACCTCTCCTCCCTCGCCCCCGCATGGGGAGGGGCATTTTCTCCCCCTCCCCATGCGGGGGCGAGGGAGGAAAGGTGATCAACGACGACTTGATCACCTTAGGCAGAAAGGCCGGGTTAGGGAGCAACACAGCCCTGCTGCCATCGCCGTTGATGGCGAGACAGCCAGGCTGCGTTGACAGCGCACAAAGGTCACTGACCCGCTTAGCAGACTTCAGAGTCAACAAGAGTGCCGTCGTAAGGGATAGCATCCTCAACGGTATCTGATCAATAGGTTCGAACGGCGCGTCACACAGCGCCTCCAGAACCAAAGCCAAATCCCACTGCCGAGCCACTGGCCGGAGACGACGGGACCCCGCCAGAAAACGTTTCACCAAGGGATGACTAAAGACAGACACTCCACTGAACCCTTCATGACACGCCGAGATCGCACACACGTACACCTTGAGCGTGCCAGGGGATCTTTGCTGATCAAACAGACCTTGCAGGAACGACAGAACACTGCCCACGTCACAACTAAGGGGGTCAACCCCCGCGCCCTCGCACCCTGAATGGTCGCGATGACCTCCTCAGTCAGTCCTCACAGCAGCAGCCCGGCCCACTCAGGAGCCAGGCCCGTAACGGCTGGCCCAACACAGGGAACGGCCCGATCGAGCCGATCGAGCCGTTCGCCTGTGTCAACGCCCTGTGGCGGTAAGGGATTGGCCATGGCGTTCCCACCGCCATCTGAGCTGTCTCCGCAAACCATAGGGCACTCGGGTGAAAAGGGGAGATCAGGATGAGCGACAGCCCCTCCGACCGCACCCGAGACATGACAGGAAGAATACACTGGAGAGGGGGAAACGCGTACAGCAGTACTCTCGGCCAGGGCCGGTGAGCCAACGCGTCCATGCCCAATGGTGGCCTGTCCTGCACACAAAGAGAAAACCACAGAGGGCAGTACGCGTCCTCCCCGGACGGGAACAGATCAACCTGTGCCTTCCCAAAACGTCTCCAGACTTCGACAACAATGTCGGGATGAAGACGCCACTTGTCATCCCGGGGACCTCCCCGCAACAGCAAGTCCGCGCCCACATTGAGATCTCCGGGAATGTGAAGAACCCTCAGAGACCTGAGGTGCACCTGCGCCCACTCTCAGATCTGCACCGCCAACAGATGGAGGGGTAGAGACTTGACCCCGCCCTGCCTGTTTACGTACGCAACTGCCGTGCGATTGTCTGACCATACCAACACGTCCCGACCCCGCAGGGTCGGCGCGAATTGCAGCAGCACACGCCTGATTGTGTCCAACTCCACCCCAGCCCATCAGGGACGCGTCCGTAAAGACCGGGACCCGAACCGAAACTCTGCCCATGGGATCCCCACGTAGCAGACTGTGTGGGTCCCTCCAGTACACGAGGTCCGACTCCAGAGAGCTCAGGACCTTGATCAACCGCTGCCGGTGACGCACAGGATCCAACCGGAGACATGCGAACCAGCGCTGTAGGCCCCACATGCGCAGCAGGCCCAACGGAACCACCGTGTGGGCTGATGACATCAAGCCCAGTAGCGACATGACCGAGAACACCGACACCGTACGTAACGGCCGGACGTGGTCCAGGGCCCGCAGTGTTGCCTCTCTCCGCGCCTCGGACACGTGCACCCTCATAGACACTGTGGATAACCGGAGCCCCAGAAACACCACCAGTTGACTGGGCTGAGGAGCGCTCTTTTTCCAGTTCACCGCGAAACCCAAGCGAGTGAGCTGAGTCACCAACCTGAACGTGTGAACCCAGGCCTGTTCCGCCGAGTGTGCCAGAACCAAAAGTTTGTCCAGGCAGGCCAGAACTCTGACCCCTTGACACCTCAGCGGTCCCAACGCTGCCTCCACGCACTTGGTGAAAGTGCAGGGGGCCAACGCGTATCCGAACGGAATCCGCGTGTACTTGTACGCCTGGCCCTGAAAGGCAAACCGCAGGAACTTCCTGTGGCGAGGTAGTATTGGGACATGGAAGTATGCGTCCTTCAGATTGATGCTGACGCAAAAATCTCCGGGGTGCACGCACTCCAAGAGACGTTTCGTCGTGAGCATGCAAAATGGTCTCTTCGACATGCATTTGTTCAAAACGCGCAGGTCGAGAATCGGCCTCATGCCTCCCGTTTCTTGGGCACCAGGAAGTAAGGGGAGTACAGCCCCTTCTCCCTCTGCTCCAACAGGACTAGGGACACTGCCTCCTTTTCCAGAAGGTCCGCAATCTCCCCCTGCAGGGCAGCGACCTTCACTGGAGACACCATTATCGTTTCCACGACCCCTGAGAACAGGGGAGGCGGGCAGTGAAACTGCAGCGTATAACCCTTTCTCAGTGTATTGTCCAACCAGCCCGGCAGTGTGCACAGACGACACCAGTCTGAGTCAGAGACTGAGGGCAGGAAGACCGCTCATCAAACCTACCCGGACATGCAACAGCCATCTGCAATGAAGGCTCACTCACTGATAAATAAGGTGCACACACAGCTTTATTTATCAACAAAGAGGAGCTCCCCACCAAATGCACACAGGGTGGGGAAGCATCCGAGGGACACTCCCCCCCAAAAAGTCAGGTACGGCGCTTCTTGAACGAGGGGACATTCCGGCCTCCCTCGTTCTGCCGGCAGGTAGGAGGAGGAGGAGGGGACGGCCTCGGGGGGCGAGGCTCCCTCCCCTCACGCTGCACCGGTCGAGCCGCATCTGGTTCCGATGCACCCGTCGACCTGGCACGGCGATGTTGATGACGTTGACGCAGCCAACCCCCAGGTCTCCGTGAACCCGAAGCCTCAGGGGGGGCAGCGGACGCCGAAGAAGAAGCAGAAACCGGCAGAAGGGAGCCCAGCCGGATAGGCTCCTCCCTGTCCTTCTTTTGGCGCACCATGGCCTCAGTGACCGTAGCGCCAAAGAGCGCGTCCTCCTGCAACGGAGTGTTGAGGAAGGGCACCTTCTCAGGCTCCTTCAAGGAGGTGAGCGCCAGCCACAGGTGCCTGACCTGCACCACTGACGTGGCCATCACCCGGCCGGCTGAGAGAGAGTTGGCCTGGGTGAGTTTGAGAATGGCCGCCGAAGCCCTTGTCACTTCACTCAAGTCCGTCGGAGACAACGAGTTGCGTCCCTCGGTCATCCCGGCCACAGCCGCCACCAGGAGGCCCACATTGTTGCAGGCCGCCAGGGACTGCACCGACAAGGCGTACTGTTTTTCCGCCAGGCTGGCGGAGACATGGTCCTTCACGGACGGCAGGGCCGAGCGCTTGTCGCTTCAGGTGCTCAGGCCTGGGACCAGGGAAGTAGCCAGGGCAGCCTCCAGGGGCCGAATGCCCTTACTCAACATCTCCAGCCTTCCCTCCACCATGGTGAAGGCGAGGTGAGACTTAACCATACCTCGGGTCATGAAGGGGGCCCCCACGCTTCCTCTGCGTAGTTGCACAGAGAAGGGACCTCCGGCACCGCAGTCGGCGTCGGGCGGCGCACCCCCGTCCAGCGGGCGGCCTCAAAGAGGGCGGCCTCAACGGGCGGCCTCAACGTAGGCACCGGTATCGGAATGTGCAGGCGCCGGGCAGCAGCAGAGATGGCAGTGAAGAAGTCCTCCTTCACCGCCAGGGGGTCGACGCTCCTGTCCATCGGGGGGGGGGCGAGGAGGAAGAGTCCGAACAACTCCGCACCCGCTCAGCCGAGCGGGGGAAAACAGTTCTGGAGGTGGACGGAGCCGTAGCCGGACCGGTCCCCTCTCCCTCTGATTCTGACTCCTCCTGAAAGGAGTCCTCCTCGGAGAGGAGAGATAGGACGTCAGCGAGAGGGACCTCCTCGGCAAAGTACGCCAGCCTGTCCATTCTCAGCTGTAAAGGGAGGACGGAGCAGCCGGTGCGCACAGGCTCCTCTTTAGCGTCGTCGCGAGCATGCAGCGGCCCCATACACGCACAGCAGTGTGTGCGTGTCAACCGGCGCGTCGAGCTCGCTACACCGGCATACCAACAATGAAGCAGACAATGATAGCAGAAACCGCTCCAGCGGTTGAAGATGGTGAAGCCATCCTTGGCTCAGTAGAAATCACTGACTGTATAATTTTTTCTCGTGAAGAAAAAAGGGAGACTGACCAGGGTGTGAGACCCTCTTTTATAGCCATGGGATAGATGGCCATGAGAGGTGTGATTTGCATATTTACATTTTCAGTGACTGCCTATTGGCAGAGGGGTAAACCAATAGGAGCGAAGCCCCTATGGGCAAAGCTTCACAAAGTAGAACAATGGGAAACCGGGTCATTTAATTCATTTTGAGTTTCGTAGAAAAACAATTTATTTTATAATGTAATAGAATAACTATGCTATATACAATCAGTCATTAGCTCAAATGAATTCCTGTCTGTGATTCAAATGTACAAGCTCATTTGTGGGAAAAAGTTTGAGAAGATTTATTTAATTGAGTATTTTTACAAATCTATAGCTGGCCCATTCAAACGTGTGTGCGTCGATAGCGTCACCTGACCTGTCGTCGGCCAAAGCATGTGCATCCATAACGTTACCAGGCGTGTCGTCTTAAGCTGATGATTATGACCCCTTTGGCGTTCCATATTTGCACACAGTGACAGTTGTACTCTTTGATTAAATGGATACAACCTAGAAGAGAGAAACTGAAACTGGTATAGATCCTATTGACGCTAGAATCGATCTTCAAAAAGTGGTGTAGACACCTACACCACTCTTTTTATGTATATTTTTGAAAAAGTTATTGCGATATAATATTGTTTTTCAATGTTTGAAAATTTGTAAAAAATGCAGGAGTGATTTGTCCACCAAATGAAAGGTTGTAAAAGTAGTGCAGCCTAATAAATAATATATTGAACTTGGAATGTAGTTTCTATGATACTTTCTGAAAAGGTTATTGCAATATAATTGCATTTTTCAATGTTTGAAAATGTGTATACAATCTAGGTGTGACTCTTTCAAAATGTTCAGTGCTTGTAAACGTTGTCTACACTAGTATAGAATATTTTTACCATGAAATTAAATATTTGTGTACATTATTGAAAAAGATATTGTGATATAAAAGCATTTTTCAATGTTTGAAAATGTGTATAAAATCTAGGTGTGATTCTTTCAAAAACATCAATGGTTGTAAAAGTTTTTCAGCTAAATGTAGAATATTTTGAACATGGAATGAAGTTTCTATTTTATTTTCTGAAAAAAGTTATTGCTATATAATATAGTTTTTCAATGTTAGAGAATGTGTATAAAATCTAGGTTTGATTGTTTGATCAAATCAAGGCTTGTAAAAGTTGTCCAACCTAATATAGAATATTTTAAAAGGTCAGTAATAGTTATCGGTGAGGAATGCAAGTAGTTTTTAACGTTTAAATGTTTACTTCGAATGTCTGTTGAATTTCTGAATATAAAACCAACTTTACCTCGCTCAATGCAATACATAAAATGTCCGCTGGCAAATATTGCAAAGCAAGGCACACTTGTCTGTTCAACAGTGAGGGCATTACTCCGGCGAGTGGCATTGGAGATGTTTGGCCCTAGAATCCTGCAAAGATACGGAATTCCCACAGATTCGATATCTTTGTTAGAGGACATCATCAGGGTAAACGAGAGGATGGGGTGGGCGGATTGATCCCAAAATATCGATACAACAGATACTACGTGTTGTTTTTGAATATCGATTCTAGCGTCAATAGGATCTATACCAGTAAGTTCTCGGTGAAGAATGCAGTAGTTTTTAACATTTAAATGTTTACACTGAATGTCTGTTGAAGGTCTGTTAAATCTCTGAATATAAAACCAACATTACTTATCTGAGCAAGAATATCTGAGCAAGAATACTGTATGCCGTGCAGTTTGCAAGGTGGTACTTGCTCTCACTAAACTGCTTGATGCATTTGTTGCGTTCCCCGGCAATTTAAGTGTCATAATATGACAATAATATAAAGGTCAAATATGCTTTTTATGCGATCGCTGGAAATTTGCAAAAAAATACTAGTTCTATTTTTAATGGGCCTAGGCTATATACAGAACATTTCCCCCCCCCATAGGAATCCCTAAGGAGGGTTGGTGCGATTGACTGTACGCATATCCCCATTAGAGCGTGAGGGGTGTTATGTGAATAAGAAATAATTTCACAGCATTAATGTTCATGTATTTGATCATTAAATTCACAGGTAGCCCTGCAACCTAAGTGCTTTATGGAGTAGATCTTAAATCATTAACAGTGAGTAATGGGCTAATTTCAGAGATGTAGGCCATAACTGAATTATCTTAATTGTTTTCATATATTTAGATAGACTATTTTACTTGTCTTTACATCTCAATCATACTACAAATAAAAGAGTCTGTACGACAAAATAGAGAACATATGACAAGAACACTGCTCTTACGAATTAATTCTGTCTGCAATGCGCTGCCAACAAGCCTCCCTGGCTTTGTTTGCCGCCACGGTGTTAGAGTAAACCTTTCTTTAAACTCCTCATGTTCTGACATTATAAACGTGCATTCTTCCGTGGATAAATATGGAGCATGAGCCATTGTGCAAAAACTCAGCCTGCGTTTACGAATGTGCCCCTTTTATAAGAACGCGCACAAACTCCAATTAGGTTAACGCTGAGTTAACTAACAAACATCTTAATCACCATCGTAGTGCCATTTAACACCAATTGAGGCCATTAGAGTATGTCATTCCTGACTTTCCTTGACTACCCAGAGTTAAATCTGAGTAGGTTGAACTCCCTTCGTAGTACAGCCCTGTGGTAATAGCTACAATGACACATTTCACATGACAAGTGGCAAAAACTGGAGGGCAAGAGCGTCAGTTCCCTATGGCACTGGCCAGGGCGTTAATTTAAGGTTATGTCAATCTCTTATGAACAAACTTTAAACAAAATCTTTACTCCCACTTTGAGTCTAAACTTAGGTTTACTCGTACATACATCAAATAGTACAACTAAAGAAAAACCAGGCTGTAGGTTGGGATCCATTCACCACCTTCTCTGGAGTGCTTTCTCTTGTATTCTCCCAATCAGTCGGGAGTGGCAGCAGGTGTGCACTGTTTAGCTGCTGCAGCTTCCTCAGACCACCCGCAGGTGGTGCCACTGGGCCAGAACATAGTGGCCTTCCACCACTAGGCCTCTTAGGCCACATAGTACGAAAAAGGCTCTCATTGGTAAATAGAACTTTTCACAATTTCTCTGTTCATGGCAATAACTGAAACATAATTCAAACATCCCTCAAAGTATCTAATAGCCACAGTTAAGTTAAATACATATGGAATATATACAGTGAAACTGGTTCTACTAAACATACACAGATCTATCAGAGAAATGTCTAAAACATTGAAATGTACCAGTAAAACGTGTTTTTAATGAATAAACAAGGTTGATCAAAAAAAATCTAACCATCTCATCTGGAGAAAGACAATTGATGCATTGATAAATACGTTAAAAATTACTTTCAACTAGGGATGCACCGATTTTCAGACCGAGTGTACTTGCCAATACCGAGTACTGATACCAAGTACTCAAAGCTGCACTAGGTAGGATTTTGTCAGTAAAAAAACTAAAATGTTGTCCCCTATAAACATGTTGTTGTTCTGGTCGTTAACTTACATAAGCTCTAACCATTTCTCAATGTGCTCCACCTTATAATATTTGTTACCTTATATAATGTATTATTTAAATAGTAATTTGTTTAATTTATATTTTACCCCAAATAGTTTTTCCTTTGAAAATATAAGCGATACACACGACCCATCGCAGGCCTTTATTTTCAAGGAAAACTTCTAAACTCTGAAGTCTTATTGTTGCTGCCTAATGTACATAATGTTTCACCGCAGACATTTATTTTGAAGGCAAAATACGAAAACCGGAGGTCTTATTGCTGCTGCTGAATCAAGCTAACAATGCAGTCCATCAAAGTATAATTTTATGGTGACACGTTGATGGTAAAATTAGTGTAGTCATAACTAAACTTGTGCAATTGAAAAAGTTTAATGCCATTTTTAGCATCTAATTCATAATCATTGTTTTCATATTGAATGTATTAGAGTACAGAGCCAAAACAACAAAACGTGTCACTGTCCAAATACTTACACTGCACTGTAATATCTGATCTTTGGGTGTGAGGTATGTATTCACCCACACCTCTACCACTGTTCCTGACCACATCATTGCTTTATCAGATCCTTAGATGCTCCTGTAACCTATATGTTCTTCTCCTTTACTTGAAACAAAAAATACATAGATTTTCATATGTTCGATTGCTGTTGTTTCACACTTTGCAATTCAAATTAACATTCAGTGCACCCTTGCAAGCATACTAGAGCTAAAAGCATGTATTTTGGATTAAAAGCAAAATAACACTGTATTGTTACGGTCATATTTTAAGAAGCGAAGGATATTAAGCTGATACTCAAGGACAATCACAACCCCACACTGAGTCCACCAGTGCTGATCTGTTATATTGGAAAGTTCCACCTGGAGTAAGGCCTCCTCCATTAATCCATGTAATAATTTCAGCTACAGAGCATGACATTATCACATTGAGTACAAAAAGTATGAGAAGGCATGCATTTACTACTGTAAGTCACTATGGGTAAAAACATCTGCTAAGGCTTAAATGTAAAATTGTAATTTGTAAAAGGTTTCTTCATGAGAAAATATTAAACTAGATGTAATCTAGTCGATGTGAAGAAATGCAAAGTGTGAGCAGTGAGCATTTATGATCCATAAACTCTGGCCAGCAGAGGGCTCAAAGGAAGTTTACATATCCATATAAAGGTAGTTGTCTGTGAAGTCTGGTACTGTATGGCATGCTGCATGGGACATTTCTAAGATTTCTAGAGAGCTTCCATAGGACCTAATGCCAATAATAATTCCAGTGATGGTTACTTCCTATGTCTTATGGGTTGGGATGTGGATAAGCAACCAGAAGCAAATCGGCCAAGTAAAATGGGCAAAAATCACTCCAACATTGTGCAAAGCTGGTATATACATTTGTGCTCATAAGTTTGCATACCCTGGCAGAAATGGTGAAATTTTGGCATTAATTTTAAAAATATGACTGATTATGCAAAAACAGTGTCTTTTATTTAAGGATAATGACCATATGAAGCCATTCATTATCACAAAGGTGTTTGGCTCCGTTTTAAATCATAATGATAAGAGAAATCACCCAAATGGCCCTGATCAAAAGTTTACATACCCTTGAATGTTTGGACTTGTTACAGACACACAAGGAGACACACACAGGTGAAAATGGCAATTAAAGGTGAATTTCCCACACCTGTGGCTTTTTAAATTGCAAGTAGTGTCTATGTATAAATAGTCAATGAGTTTTTTAGCTCTCACGTGGATGCACTGAGCAGGCTAGATACTGAGACATGGGAGCAGAAAAGAAATGTCAAAAGACCTGTGTAATAAGGTAGTGGAACTTTACAAAGATGGAAAAGGATATAAAAAGATATACAAAGCCTTGCAAATGCCAGTCAGTACTGTTCAATCACTTATTAAGAAGTGGAACATTCAGGGATCTCTTGATACCAAGCTAACCTCAGGAGAAATACAGGCTGCTCTGGAAAAAGACGGTGTGGTTGTTTCAAGGAGCACAATACAACGATACTTGAATAAAAATTAGCTGCATGGTCGAGTTGCCAGAAAGAAGCCTTTACTATGCCAATGCCACAAAAAAATACTGTTAGACAATTTGCATTCTTCCGCACGAAAGCTGTGCATGGGAGGCTCTTGGACTTTCCAGCATGACAATGACCTTAAGCACAAGGTCATGTTGACCCTCCAGTGGTTACAGCAGAAAAAGGTGAAGGTTCTGGAGTGGCCATCACTGTCTCCTGACCTTAATATCTCAAAAGTGCTGTTCATGCAAGACGACCAAAGACTTTGCATGACCTGGATGCCTTTTGCCAAGACGAATGGGCTATACCACCTGCAAGAATTTGGGGGCCTCATAGACAATTATTACAAAAGACTGCACGCTGTCATTGATGCTAAATGGAGCAATACATAGTATTAAGAACTAAGGGCATGCAGACTTGAACAGGGGTCAGTTCATTTTTTTCTTTGTTGCCATGTTTTGTTTTATGATTGTGCCATTCTGTTTATAACCTACAGTTGAATATGAATCCCTTAAGAAATAAAAGATGTGTTTTGCTTGCTCACTCATGTTTTCTTTACAAATGATACATATATTACCAATTCTCCAGGAGTATGCAAACTTTTGAGCACAACTGTACTTACTCCATATGACTTAAAGCACTTATTGCAGCAAAATATTTCCCAACGTAAAACCCATCTGAATACCTTGTGTCAGTGTTTAAAAGAAATATCAGTATAATGTACAGTTTGTAATTCAGTTAATGACAGAATTGGTTAGGGATCTGTATAATAGATAGATGTAGATAGATGATATAAACACATACACACTTCAATGTGAGTGACACTATCAATGAACTTCAAGCATACTAATATTTTCACAAGCATCACGTCTCATGGATTTTTTCATTCAATTTCACATCGAAAAGAAGGTACTAATGGTTGAAGTCTTGTTTATTACATAGCCATTAGAATAATTGTAGCAGCAACAAGTTCTTGTTCTAATTCTTTTGTTTTGGTCAATTTTTTTTTGTCCAGAGAGTCTATACACTTTACATTGTAAGGGAAATTGTCAGACACATGATATCATTAAGCTCAATAGAAGCGATTGTCAATTACATTTGATAAAGTGCAAATGCACACAACAAAATATACATGTACAAAAAATAGTTTGAACTTTGTAAGTCTTAGTAGGTATGAACACAGTTTAAAGACGTTACCAGATGTGGTGCTCATTATGTTAGCTAACGAATGATACATTCATAGTGGTTTGGTTTAGAATACCTTATTTCATTAAAGTAAAGGTATAAAATCATCATGGCGATGACCTATCTATAATAAATCAATGAAATTAAGTGAAAAAGATGACATGATAAGGCATTCAAAATGAACTTGTACCCAGTTTTAGCATAGGAAATGTTACTTCACAAATGGAATACCAAACAATTTGTAATACACTGAAATATTTTTTTCCCTTTTTACAGATAAATATGTTAAATACATTCCATGTAAGTGTTCACAAAGAACAGAATTATTAGCAACCATGCAAGTAAAATATACACACATGGATATTGCACACAATTCCCACTTAGTCCTGACTGTCCTCTTCTTGGTCAACTCCAGAGCGGGAATATAAACATATTTATTTCCATTAAAGGTGAATCCAGTAATACACCTTTCAAAAGAACCCAGGATTTGTGTGCTCAATGACACAACGTCTGGAATGGCGCCTAACAAATCGCAGTGCCTCTGGCGAAACCTCACAGTCCTGTACGTTAAGTAGCTGCAGCTCGCAGCAGTTTGCAGCTATGGCCTGCAGTCCTCGGCCAGTCACACTCTCACATGCCCTCAGGCTCAGCCTCTTCAGGCCCTGACAGTACAAAGCCAGCTGCTCCAGCCCGCTGTCTGACACTAACGGGCATTTGCCGACATCCAGCGACTTTAGCTTGGGGCAGCTTCTGGCCAGGTGACCCAGGCCGTGGTCTGTAAGGCCCTCACAGCCACGCGCATTTAGGTAGCGGAGGCGTGGGCAGTAGCGAGCCACGTAGCGCACCCCCACATCAGTGATGCGGCTGCAGTGGGCTACACTCAGGTAACGCAGGCAGCCCTCCAGGCGCGCCACTTCACGCAGGCCGAAGTCCCCCACCAGACGGCAGTCACTGAGGCTCAACTCCCTGACCGAAGGGCAGTGCAAGGCCAGGTGGCGAAGGGCCTCGTCGGTGAGACGTGTGCACCGTCGCAGGTAGAGGTGTGTTAGGCGGGGGCAGTGGGAGGCGATGGTGCGGAGGCCTTGATCCTCCAGGGAGAAACAATCAGTCATGTCTAGGTAGTGGATAGAGATTTGCTGGCCATGCAGCGGAGAGAACTGGACTAAGGCCTCCTGAGTTAGGCTGATGCAGGTCACCTTAGAACAGCCTGGAGAAACAGGAGTATGGTAATTATTACCAAAAGAAATACAGAAGAAGCCATATAATGTTTATTGATATTAGTCTATAAGTTAAGTAAATTTAAACCATTCATAGTCTGACAGTTTTCCTCCTCATGGTGTAGTACACTTGACTTGCTTATTAAAAATGTTTTCAATCATGTACAAGCATTTTTTGGAACTGTGGTAAACAATGTGCCAGTCCATTCAAGTGAATGGACTGGCACTGTACCTACGAAAGAGCAACATTCATTAAATTCTTCAATACAAGTTAATGTTAGAACTGGATTTCATTATCTACATTGTTAACCCTTTAAGGTAGACATTAGGTTTCAAGGTTTCATTACAATATTTGGCAGTATGTCCAACCAGCCTCACAACTGCAGACCCTGTGTAACCACACAAAGAGAATTTCAACATTTGTCTTCTTCACCTATGGGATCATTTAAGACCAGCCACCCAGACAGTACATTAAAGTGTGGTCTTACACACGCAAAGAACGTCTTCTCAAAATGTGTGGAAGCATCCCGGGGAAGCTCCTCTGCGTGCTCATTGTCTTCACCTGAGTCTTGAGCAAATTGCAGTTCAGCATCATAAACCATTTCAGTGGACAATTGCTCACCTTCGATGGAGACTGGTATGCTGGAGAAGTCTGATCTTAACAGATAAATCCTGGTTTTAACTGTGCCGTAGATTAAAAGGAAATGGCAGACAATATGGTCATGTGGGTGAGCAGTTTGGTGATGATCACTCAGTTCACAACACTGTGAACTGAGTGATCCATGGTGGTGGTAGGGTTATGTTATGGGCCTGCATAAGCTATGAACAACAAACACAATTGTATTTTATCTATGGCAATTTTAATCCACAGAGATGCTGAGACTAGATGCTGTTCCTTATTGTTGTGCCATCATATGAATCTGTAAGTAATTCCTGAATACTTAAAAGGTCTCAGTTCTGTCACCCATTGAGAAGGTATGGGATACTCTGGGTTAACGTGTGTTCACGTTCCTGCCAAACTCCAGCAATGTTGCAATGTTTCTACCTTTAAGGTATCTGTGTCCAACAAATGCATATGTAAAAACAGTACCTTCTCCCCGTACATGTATTGGGTGTACAGTCAAATGTGGACACTTGTGGCTAAAACATCTGAACTCAATAATTAGTAGGAGTTCAGGTGTTTCAGGCACACTCATTGCTCACAGGTGCATAAAATACAGCACATAGCCAAATCTCCATAGACAAACATTGGCATATAAGTTTAGTATATAGGTTGTAGTGAAGAGTTCAGTGACGTTAAACATGTCATAGGATGCCACAAGTCAATTGCAAAATTTCTGCCCTACTAGATCTTCCCCAGTTAACTGTAAGTGCTATAAAGTTGTATAGTACTTGCAGTTAACTGTAAGTTAACTGTAAGTGCTATACACTTAGCTACAAGGTGGTAGACCATCAAACTCAAAGAGCGGAGCCGCCAAGTGCTGAAGCGCATAGCATGTAAAAATCACCTCTCATCTGTTGCATCACTCACCAGAGTTCCAAACTGCCTCTGGAAGCAACATCTGCACAAGAACTATATATGGAGAGCTTCACGAAATGGCCAAGGAGCTGTTTCCATGGCCAAGGAGCTGTGCACAAGCCTCACATCAATCTGCACAATGCGAAGCGTTTGGCTGGAGTGGTGTAAAGCACACCACCACTGCACTGTGGAGCGGTGGAGTGATGAATCACGCTTCACTATCTGGCAGTCTGATGGACGAATCTGGGTGGGGCGGATGCAAGGAGAATGCACCTACCAGAATGCATAGTGCCTAACTGTAAAGTTTGTTGGTCTGGAGTTGTGTTTCAAAGGGGGTGTCAACTCTATATTGTTGCCGATGGTTTGGAATGGGAGGTCCAAGCTCATATAGGTCTGATGGTCAGGTGTGGTCAGGTACTTTTGGCCATTTAGTGTGTGTATATACACCGATCAGCCATAACATTATGACCTGCCTAATATTGTGTAGTTCCCCTTTTGCCACCAAAACAGCCCTGACCTGTCAAGGCATGGACTCCACTAGATCTCTGAAGGTTTGCTGTGGTATCTGGCACCAAGACGTTAGCAGCAGATCCTTTAAGTCCTGTAAATTGCAAGGTGGGGCCTCCATGGATCGGACCTGTTTGTCCAGCACATCCCACAGATGCTCGATTGGATTGAGATCTGGGGAATTTGGAGGCCAAGTCAACACCTTGAACTCGTTTCTGTGTTCCTCAAACCATTCCTGAACCATTTTTGCTTTGTGGCAGGGCGCATTAACCTGCTGAAAGAGGCCAATGGCATTAGGGAATACCGTTGCCAAGAAAGGGTGCACATGCTGTGCAAGAATCCTCAGGTAGGTGGTACATGTCAAAGTAACATCCACATGAATGGCAGGACCCAAGGTTTCCCAGCACAACATTGCCCAAAGCATCACACTGCCTCTGCCGGCTTGCCTTCTTCCCATAGTGCATCCTGGTGCCATGTGTTCTCTAGATAAGTGACGGACATGCACCCGGCCATCCACGTGATGTAAAAGCAAACATGATTCATCAGACCGGGCCACCTTCTTCCATTGCTCCGTGGTCCAGTTCTGATGCTCACGTGCCGGTTGTAGGCGCGTTCGGCAGGGGACAGGGGTCACCAATGGGCACCCTGACTGGTCTGTGGCTACGCAGTCCCATACGCAACAAACTGCGATGCACTGTGTATTCTGACACCTTTATATTAGTACCAACATTAAATTTTTCAGCAATTTGAGCTACAGTAGCTCGTCTGTTGGATCGGACCACTTCGCTCCCCACATGCATCAATGAGCCTTGGCCGCCCATGACCCTGTCGCCACTTCTCCACTTTTCCTTCCAGGGACCACTTTTGATAGGTACTGACCACTGCAGCCCGGGAACAACCCACAAGGGCTCCACTTTTGGAGATGCTCTGACTCAGTCGTCTAGCTATCACAATTTGGCCTTTGCCAAATTGTGTGGCCCTTGCCAAATGGGCTCAGATCCTTATGCTTGCCCATTGTTCCTGCTTCTTACACATCAACTTTGAGGACAGAATGTGCACTTGCTGCCTAATATATCTCACCCACTGACAGGTGCCATGATAATGAGATTATCAGTGTTATTCACTTCACCTGTCAGTGGTCATAATGTTATGGCTGATTGGTGTATATGTACACTACAGTACAAAAATGTGGGGTCAAATTTCCTTGTTTTCGAAAGAAAAGCAATTTTTTTGTCTATTAGAATAACATCAAATTGATCAGAAATACAATGTAGACATTGTTAATGTTATAAACGACTATTGTAGCTAGAAACAGCAGATTTTTACAGATCTACATAGGTGTACAGAGGCCCATTGTCTGCAAACATCAGTCCTGTGTTCCATTGGCACATTGTGTTTGCTAATACAAGTTTATCATTTTAAAAGACTAATTGATCATTAGAAAACCCTTTTGCAATGATGTTAGCATGACTGAAAATTGTTTTGCTGATTAAAACTAATTCAGTATCTGGAGCATCAGCAATTGTGGGTTTGATTACAGGCTCAAAATGGCAAGAAACAAATGTTTCTTCTAAAATTCACCAGTCTATTCTTGTTCTGAGAAATGAAGGCTATTACATGCAAGAATTGCCAAGAAACTGTGAAGGGAGCAGTACAAAACACTGTGTACTACCCGTAAAACATCAGTCTCAACATCAACAGTGAAGAGACAACTCCAGGATGCTGGCCTTTTAGGGAGACTTGCAAAGAAAAAGCCACATCTCTGACTGGCCAATAAAAATAAAAGATTAAGATGGGCAAAGAAACACAGACTGGACATAGGAAAATTGGAAAAAAAGGCAAGCATCCCAGAGATGCCTGAATCACAAATCAGGTCTCAATGAACGAAATATATTAAAGATCAAAATCTTTATTGTACATTGTGATTGTCATTGAGAACGGAGGACGGAGGACGTAACAACGGTCATTGTGTAAGAACATAACAGTCAATGGAAACGAAAATCACCAAATCACCAGTGAGAGCTGGATACAAACTCTAAGCAACTGAAATCACAGGCTGTTCCAACTTGTGTGAATTTCATCAAGGCAACTAATAATGTGACTCAGTAGTGTTTGGCCCCAACGTGCCGGTATGCACTCCCGACAATGTCTGGGCATGCTCCTAATGAGACGGCGGATGGTGTCCATAGGGAACTCCTCCCATACCTGGATCAGGGCATCAGTGAGCTCCTGGACAGTCTGTGGCGCTACTTGGCAGCACCGGCTGCACCGATACATAACGTCCCAGAGGTTCTCAATTAGATCCAGGTCTGGGGAACGTGAGGGCCAGTCAATGGCATCAATGCCTTCGTCATCCAGGAACTGCCTACACACTCTGGCCAAATGAGGCCGGAACCCAGGGCCCACTGCACCAGCATAAGCTCTGACGATGAGTCTGTAGATTTCATCCCGATACCTAACAGCAGTCAGGGTACCGTTAGCTAGCACATGGAGGTCTATGCGAACCTCCAAGGATATGCCTCCCCATACCATCACTGACCCACCACCAAACTGGTCATGCTGGATGATGTTGCAGGCAGCATAATGTTCACCCTGGTGTCTCCAGACCCTTTCACGTCTGTCACATGTGCTCAGTGTGAACCTGCTCTCATCTGTGAAGAGAACGAGGAGCCAATGGCGGACCTGCCAATTATGATATTCTCTGGCAAATGCCAATAGAGCTGCACGGTGCTGGGTTGTGAGCACAGGTCCTACTAGAGGACATCGGGCCCTCATTCCACCCTCATGGAGTCAGTTTCTGAAAGTTTTGTCAGAAACATGCACACCAGTAGCCCGCTGGAGGCCATTTTGTAGGTCTCTGTCAATGCTCCTCCTGTTCCCCCTCGCACAAAGGAGCAGATATCGGTCCTGCTGCTGGGTTGATGCCCTTCATGGCCCTGTCCAGCTCTCCTCGTGTAAAGGCCCGTCTCCTAGTATCTCCTCCATGCTCGAGACTGTACTGGGAGACACAGCAAACCTTCTTGCGACAGCAACTATGAATGTGCCATGCTGGAAGAGCTGGACAACCTGCGCAACCTGAATGCGCTGCAGGTACCGCCTCATGCTACCAGTAGTGACAAGGACATAAGCAAAACGCAAAACTAGAGAAGAATCAGTAAGGAAGGATAAGGAGAGGGCAATTGTCTGTGACCACCACCTGCAAAAGTATTCCCTTTTTCGGGGTTGTCTTGCGGTTGCCTCTCCAGTGCACCTGTTGTCACTTTCATTTGCACCAAAACAGGTGACACTGATTCACAACCGCTTATGCTTCCTAACTGGACAGAATGATATTGTTGATGTTTAATTGACTTGGCATTATATTGTCATGATTACGTGTTCCCTTAATTTTTTAGAACAGAGTATTTAATGAAGTTACCATTTGAGGACCTGTGAGGAGTCTGTTTCTCAAACTAGACACTCCAATGTAATTGTCCTCTTGCTTAGTTATGCACCGGGGCCTCCCACTACTCTTTCTGTTCTCGTTAGAGCCAGTTTGAGATGTTCTATAAAGAGAGTAGTACACAGCGTTGTACAAGAGCTTTAGTTTGTTGTCAATTTCTGAAGAGTTTCAGAAGAAAGTTCTTTGTTTCTGACAATTTGTACGTCTCTGTACATATACGCCTATTTAGATATTCCATTAAAAAATCTGCCGTTTCCAGCTACAATAGTCATTTCTAAAATTAACACTGTCTACACTGTATTTCTGATCAATTTGACGATTTATTTTAATGGACAAAAATGTTTTGATAATATTCCTGTTAAGTCACCTGTATAATCAGCTAATAAGGCTGTTAGTGTGTTATTAGCCATATATTATGACTTAAGTATTATGAATTAACTTTTTTTGGTAGCACAAAAAGGGTTGTGAAACAAGAGATTATGATAAAACAGGGATTTGAGGCCGACATGTATACACAACAGCTGGCCAAACTAGACATTTTTTCTCTAGATTATTCTTATTTCTTCATATACAGATATGTGATTGAGGTTTAAACATTTTAAATGTTTCCAGTGCTTTAGTCTTGGAACATGGCTTCGTTAGGCAGCACCTGTAATCTGGTTTACAAGGCAGTGACAATTTAAAATCTAATGAGACAGTAGTTTATCAAAATATAATCTATTTAGATATGTTTCCTTAATTTGTAAGCAATCTGTGGTCTGCTGTTTTTCTCTTGTACACAGATTCTGTGTGTAAACTGAATGTTTTGGAACCAAGGGAGAGTAGTTTCTGCTTTGGCAGTAGCTAATAGACAGCACCATTAGTTCCTGTGTTTGGGTTTTTGTCACTGATTATTTGGACATACCAGGATTGAGCAAAGGTGATGTTTAAATCTTCATTGCTTTACTTGTGGGGCTTTGGCTGCGAGATTACATTTGAGGATTGAGAATTCACAAACCAAAACTCCCAACACTAACATGTACTGTATGAACTAAGCACGCACACAGGAAACCAAATTATGCAATATTCTGGGTTTAACAAGACCTCAAGAAGCAACAGTCACTGCTGAAATGTTTACCAAAGGCATCTCCATCTTTTGAAAGAAATTACATTGAGTGAAAAACATTAAGAAAGTATTTATAAAGTATAAACAGTCCACAATTTAGACGGGGCCTCATTAAAATATTTTCACGAATACATGGCAACAGGTTAAGGATCCAAATGCGGAGCGCTCTAAGATGTATTGAATACAGAATCCAAAAACACGGGGTCAAGGGCCATGCACAGCAGGTCAGTAGATACTTGGAATGGTAGCAAAAACACAGGGTCAAGGGCCATGCACAGCAGGTCAGTAGATACTTGGAATGGTAGCAAAAACACGGGGTCAAGGGCCATGCACAGCAGATCAGTAGATACTTGGAATGGTAGCAAAAACACGGGGTCAAGGGCCATGCACAGCAGATCAGTAGATACTTGGAATGTTAGCAAAAACGGCTCAGTAAGTTGGATAACACAAACAATACCTCACAACTGAAAAGGTGAAAACAAACAGAATAGATATGGTGACTGATTGAAAACAGGTGGTGACAAACACAGGTGATTAGTATTCAGGTGATGAGGGGCATGGTCGGACAGGTCGATGAGGTGGTGATCTAAAGTAGGGTTGTGTTTCAGCAGAGGGCGTGACAAATATTTAACTATTAGTAAATGTTTTTTACAATCTACAGTGAATTACACACCATACCAATCATTATTAAAAATATATAAATGTTATTAATAAATAAGTGATTGACCAGGCTACTAAAATGTGGTCATGTATGTATGGACGTTATGGAACTGGGTCACTTGATTTCATTGAAGATGTATCTTCAGATGTCAACAGAAAAAGTTATTCAGAAGCATACAAAAACAAATTCACAGCTAAAGTACAAGCAAATGCCTCCAAATTAACTGATGGCAATTAATCAAATAGCAAGGCAATGACCCGAAATATACAGACATAGCAACTATACAGCTTTCAGGGTCAAGATGTGGTACGTTCTTGATGGGCCGAGTCAATCTCCAGTTAATCATTTATCATTTGAAGAAGATGACAATTACGGGAAAAAAGATCTCAAAACAAACAACTACTTAAGACTGCTGCTGTACAGGCCTGGTAGAAAAGCATCAGAGAAATTACCCAGCGTCTGGTTGGGTCAATGGGTTGCAGACTTCAGGCAGTTATTGCATGCAAAGGTTGTGACCAAATACTTAACTACTTAATGTGGACAATATACTAGTATGTCCCAATGCTTTCAATGTCGTAAAATAGGGGGACTATTTATAAGAAGTGTTGTCATTTGCAAATGGTGTTATCAATCAATTCTAGCAAAATAAATGGATCTTAATTTGACTATTGCAACTACTCAGGTCTATTTTCACAAAGGAATATACATCCTCTTGTTAATGGCAATTACTTTTCTTGGTCACTAAAGCCTAGTCAAAGTTTTTTTGTGCCACTTTCTTAATGAAAGCACCAGACTAGTCATGCTTCTGTTGAGGTAAAGGAGTCCTACTCTCAAAGCTAAGTAGGCCTTTCCTCTCCCACAAGGGACCCAACAGTTGGCAGAGCTTCCCTGCTCCTTTAATGTTTTTCCCAGCTTTTATAAAAAAAAGCAGGACTGAAAGGAATTACTCTTAAAAGTAAAGTCCACATATGTGTGATGCATGCATTGACGCCACTCCTTTCCCAAACTATGAATCGGTCATGTCTGGTTGACACCAGCTCTTGAAATTTTACTGACTTAATTAACGTAAACATTCCACTTTCAGAATCTAGACATAAGCCATACTTTTAGAGAACATTATATGGCGTACAATGACACCATGATGTTGTCTGTATTACATACAGGTCATACTGTAGATCATAGAGTATTGCATGAGGCATGCAGTATAGGTCTAATAAAAGGACTAAAATTACAACTTTGTTCACCATTTTGTGAAGAAAATATTTTGTGACATGTAAAGAAGCTTGTCAAACATCCTTCCGAATGCGATTTTATTTTAGAATTGCCAGTACAGTCTGAGACACATGTTCAGGCCTTCCTGGGGAATATACATTTGCATTTAAGCTGATTACTGATTAATTCAAAAACGGAACTGGTACCCGACCACCCGTGGTTACCTGAGACATTGAGGTGCTCTAGGTTTGGGCAACGGGAAACCACCTCGAACACAGCCTCGTTGGAGATGTTATAGCAGCCTGCCACCTCTAGGCGGCGCAGCTCTGGGCAGCACTGGGCCACCAAATGCAGGCCTCGGTCAGTAAGTCTCCGGCAGCCACTGGCCACCACTGTTTCCAGGGTCAGACACACGTTGGGGGTGTCTTGACATAGCCGATGTGTCAGCACTTTCAGGGCGCGGTCAGCATGGAGCAGCTCGCCTGTCAGTCGTACAGTGCTCCACAGCCGAGGGTCCCAAGCCAGGTTGTACCAGCGGCGGCACACCTGTGCACAGCGGCACAGCTGGTTTGTAGGCAGGTGAGAAAACATCTGCAGGAGTGTGTGGTCAGAGAGGACTTCGATGGGGGCATAATGGTGTCCTTTTGATTGGTGGGAGTGTGTCTGTGTGCCTGGCTGGGTATGCACTATTGCAACAGCCTCTGAGGAGCCAGAGGGGGAGGTTGTCTCGTGACCGTTGATGGACAGGGCTGGAGATTGGGACTTTGAGTCCAGGATGAGACCTGGACTAGGGGTGCTCAATGTCCTTGTGCTACGGTCTGAGCCTGAAAAGAGAGAAAGAGGGGAAAGAAAACAGAAATAAAGGGAGATCTTTAATCAAGGTCGCCCTCCATACCAACCAGTTGAGATACTGAAAATAAATGTACCACAAAAGAATATTTAAAATCAAACCAAACAATGTGGTGTCTGTTATGATATTCTGAGCATTTTAATAGAGCTCAGTCTTCAGAAACTGTATTGATGCATTTCACCTGTTCCTGTATCCCTGGGGTATATATAAGAGGTTGCACACGTAAAATCTCTTTGTCATCCATTATCATGGGTAAAACCAAAGAGTTTTCAGCTGAAAGGAGTCAGAAGGTTGTTGATCTACACAGATCAAGTAAAGGACAAGTAAATTACATAAACAGTTGAAAATACCTATATTTCAGAACTGCACAGTTTAGTGGAATCTTGGTATGACCTTCTTGTCAAAATACTCTTTGGAAAGCCCAACCGACAAATTGCTGCACCTGAACTTTGCCAAGTGTTATTGGAACTACAATTGCAATTGTCTGTTCTGGTCAGTTACAAAAAAAATACTTTTTGGCCATGCACACCATTGTTGGCAACAAAAATGGACTGCATACAAGGAGAAGCACCTGACATAGTAAAATATGGTGGTGGATCATTAATGCTTTGGGGCTGTTTTGCTACTAGTGTTCCAGGGTCTCTTGTTAAGATTGATGGTATAATGAATACCACTAAGTACCAGGATATTTTAGCCCAAAACCTGGAAACTCCAAATCAAAACAGAAATGTTAACGGGATGACAAAATCAATGTTGAGGGCAGTCCACAAGCACAAACATAAGACTATCAAGGATCGTGAAATGTGCTGCATGTAGGAGTTGTCCAAGATCACTCCAAAAGTATGTTCCAACCTTGTAAGACTTTACAGGAAGAGGCTCATTGTTGTTATCCATTCCAGGGGAGGCTTTTACAAAATATTTTGTGATTGAGAAATGTTTGTACTGTAAATGAATGTATATGGCTCCCCCTTATTTTTGAGCCCAAAATATGACTCATTGTGGGGGGGTTTTGCAGTCACTTGCTCAGTTTCATGAAGGGTGCCAATACGTCTTGGTCAAGCGAGAAACGTTTGCAGATTGAGATATAAAAAATGTGCCCCTTCAGTCATTTGCCGTTTATCAATAATCTCATTGTCAAAGAACATTTAGCTATTACATTTTGGTAGGACACTGTCTTCATTTACACTGAAAATATTGTGGCCGATTGTTCAAAACTTGTGAGAGAGTACTGTACAGTATGTGGAACCTGGCTTCACTGGCTTCTATTAAAACTTTCGACACAATAGTACCATGCTCTCAATGGATTACACAAACTATTGGGTTGTCATGGATCTCACTATTGTGTTTTTGGATACTTGTGAAAACAAAGTGTCAAGTTTATCTTGCATGCACTTACAGTGGTCAGAGGGCCTCTTCATCAGAGAAACTTGCTCCGCTCAAAGGCAGCGGTTAGGGTGCTGTGGTTGGTGTTGTATTGTTGGCCCTATTTAAAACACTGAGGCCCTCCTGACTGCAGATTTACAATGATTGCCACAGAGGGGTAGAGGCTGTAGGCGTTTGCTACAGCTGTGGAAAGCTGCAAGCTGGATCCCATCACAGTGGTGTGGGAGAGGAGATCCCCCACCTACTTTTTGGCCTTGGAGCATAAACTTTTATTCCTGAGAGCCTCCAATGCTACCCCCCTCGCCTCATCACTCCTAAAAGCATCCCATCCCCTCTCAGAAAGAGTTTATACAGAGTGATTGTAATCAGAAAGCCCTTTGAACATACTGTAGTTCCTAAGAATGATGTCAACTTAACAGTCCTGATCTCAAAGCCAGGAGGCATTATCAGCTAGAACTGAGGATATTAGCGCCTGTGTACTAATCTTTTGGCTGGGACATTAACAGTTGCGTGATTAGAGGGAGTAACAGGGGAAAGATGACAGGGTATACATCTCATCTCAGTTTCCCCAGCTTTGAGACTCCAAAAAATATATAATAAAGTTTGTTTATTCCATTTTATTCCTTTCCGATTATTATAAATGATTCCCCAACGTCTAACAAATGTTCTTCCTATGATTAGTGTTTGGTTATGTCTAGCCTTTGGTTCTTTATGAGGGAGAACAACAATGATCAAACGCGGCAGCTCGTTGTACAATGTAATGGGATGTCTGAAATCAAGCTTACAGAATTCTGCATTGAAGAAAAGTCTCTACATTGTAATATATCATGTAGCTATAGAACTAAATAGTAGCACAGGCTTTGTCCAAATTTGGAGGGGATTTAGAAGTAAAATGGAGACAGACAGACAGACACAGATTTATTTCTGTAGTTTTATAGATTCTCAGACACAAATCCAGCTGTTTCTACAAATGTAGGACTATAATTTGAGACAGTTTGCAAGAGCAGGAAAATAATCCTGCAGCAATTGTAAATGTAAATTGTTACGTGGATTATAATTAATGGATATTAATATAGATATTGGCACATTTTCATTTTCCTGCAGAACGTTATTCGATTGGATGATCAAATTAAAATCCTACATCTATACATATGCCTGTGGCTGCATGACAAATGTAAATTGACCCCACTAATGCCTGTCAAGTAGATTTGTCTGCAAGCAAAGCACAGACTGGAAGACAGACAGCTACCCTCCTAAAGTTTGTCATGTAGATTTGTATTCCAGACCTGACCTGATCACACTGACTCCTCACCAGGTTGTGATGACATACCCAGACAGGCCCTATGGGGAACATCTTGACAATGATACCAGGCTAAAACACAAAGTGAAAACTCTGTCGACTCTAACAAAAGCTTCAGAAAACATCTCAAACTGTAAACGCTGCAATATACAGTAGAATGGCTAACAGAAAATCTCATATGTACCGAAAATTACATTACTTCTGGGACTTCTGATGCCGACGGATAGTAGTCATGGAAGAGCCTGAAGAGATCTTTAGTGTTATTCCACATTTTCTTTTGGATTTGAATGAACACAACGCAAGCAGTCAAATATCTAATTTAATGTTGAAGCTTTGAAGGTGGTGTTTTTCAGGGACTTGTGTTGGCCTTGGTCTGGATTTGAATACTTTGCCTTTTCTCATATTGGGTGGTCTATACATAGTGAGTTCAACTAGATATGTGAGCTACAGAACATTAAACAACATGTACAAGTACAGAGGACTGAGTTGGATGCATCCCCAAAAGTCAGACTTACCTGGTGATATGGGTTATTTTAAAGTGGCCTAATTGAAACATTCATAGTTCAATGTGTAATTAAATAAATTGCAGATTTTGCATGTCTGTGCAAATAGTTCAAGATGGTGTTAGTTGCTCTAAGCTTCATGTTTATATTAGCACTTCACTGTAAATAAATTAAATCTATAACATTTCTCAGAATTTTAAATATATAGCTAACGACTGGATGGGTAAATGTTTTGGATGGTGCAAATTAGCCAAGGAGGCACTGAAAGCTGGGACTTTCTGACCTCATTGCACTATAGTGTCTCCCTCAGACAGCTCTGGTGCCTGCAAAGCTGACTGAGGTCATCACGTGAGTGTGCCCTCAACGCATTGACCCACATTCCTGGTTGAAGTGTAGTGTAAAAATAAGCAGAAGGTCTTGATGTGGAAGAAAGCTTTCTGTGATCTTCAATTCTGCCTCATCAGTGCAACATCAAGGAATTGTTGCAATGACACTGTGCCATAGATACGATTGTATATGAGAAAACTGGAGAAGGGAGAAAAAGGTAAATGAAAAGAATGTGTAGACTTAATACATGAGTGTAATATTAGTAACAATATCATAACCAGAAAATCTTTCAGACACTCATAATTTATATCCATAGGCATTCATTTTGAATGACCAGTTTAACCATCAAAATCCTAACTTAATTTTAAAAAATTATTGCAGGAGACAGCCAGCTGCCACTGGGCAAGGAGCAAAATCCAAATTTAGTAATTACATGTGTCACTGATCATAAGAGTTCCAAGCCCAGAGAATAACAGTGCTCCTAATCAGACTACATTTCCCTCCATTTCTCCAATCCTTTCTTTCACACAGCTGATGGGAAAAGTTAAACGGAGACAGCTTTTCATTTGTTTTGTATGACTCTGTTCTGAGAACAAGCACCTGGTTTTCTTTTGCGAGGAACACCACTGAAGAATACGCATTTTTTGGTTTCTTGACATTTTAGTCATTTAGCAGACAATCTCATCCAAAGCGAATTATAGTTACACAACTGAGTCACTTTGCTCTAAGGCTACAAGCATATTTATAGTGGTAGTTAATGTTACAGTCTGTTGTTTGCAAAAATAAATATATTTAAAACCCTCTATACAACTGGCTTGTTCAAACTATTTGGTCTTTTAGAGAACTGCAACTTAGTTGAAATGTTTTTTGATTAAATCCAATTTAACAATCTGTTAAATAGAGTTGGAACATGGAATTAGAAGCCCAGATACGATAGGTTGTGCCCTTGAGCAATGTCCTTATGCCTTATTGCTCCGGTAACTCACTCTAGATAACATAAAGACATTTGTAACCTTAACCATAATATATGAGTCAATGAACATTTACAATATTCATTTCATGTACAATGTACATTTTACAATAGCTAATGTAAATACATGGTATGTTATGCCATTTGTCTTTTATTGTGTCTTATCTTTAATCCCAATAAAACTTTCAAAAGCCTATGCTGGTATGAAAAATCAGGAACTGTAGGGGAGCAGGGGGGTTATTTCACTAAACTGCTTTATGGGCAAGACATTTAATGCAGAACAGTTCAAAATAATTAAAATACATTTTTTTTGTGAAATTCCCTTTCATCATTTGGTGCAACCAATATTAAGTCACTATTTTGGATTAAATCATATAATTATAGCCATGTGCCAGGACGTTACATCATGGATCCTTGTGAGAGAGCCTCTGGATGAGAAAAAAAGTCTCATATAAATATTTATAAAAACCATTTTATACTTAGAATGCACACTTACAGGTCAAAGTCAAGTTCACAGGCAGTGCACAAGTAGTGGCCTGCAAAACAAGTTTCCATGAGAAAAGTGATGCTGTAAAACCGAAAGAATTATTTGGAGTTACCAGAAATTGCAGAAGCACAAACAAAACTGTAAAGAAGCAACTTAATTAATCAAGTCATGACAGCTTTATCATGAATTTAAAATGGTCTGATTGATGAAGTTGCAAAATATCTATTGTTTCCAACCATGAGCTTCAGTTTGAGAATAATGTGTTGTCATGTCTATAGCTGAAGACGCACCAGTTGCAGGAGTGCAAGTCCAGGTAGCCAAAACATGAATATAACTTTTTGTAACACAACAAAATACAATCAAAAATGTATTTCAACAAGAAACCAGGCAAGCCTAGTTCAGCCGGCCCGCAATAGAAAGTGTTGCCACCTCAATATTCGAACCCAGGTTGCCCACGTGAAAGGCTGCGTCATTAACCGCTACACCACGGAGCTGTACATTTGCCAGCTCTCTATATTGACAACCGGCATTGGTTGTCAATTTCATTTCATGGCACAAGAACGTATTTTTTTCTTTCATGGCAAAACAACATACTTTTTTCTTTCATTTGTGAATGACATTTATACAGTAACTATCAATAAAGGCGACGATAACTAACTTTTTCATCAAGAAAAAAGATGAGAGAATTGTGGAATCTACCAGAAATAATTAATAAATGTCGTTGCTCTCAATAGATTCGAACTTAGGTCCACATGAGAGGCACTGTCTTTAACCACTACACCACGGCATTACATGGTTCAGCAGTCGCTAGACTCCATTGAGGATTGTTTTAAACTGACTAACATTTCTTAATTTACCTCCACCATAGCGTCTATGAACTGTATTGCTTTTGCCACTGGCCATTTTAACAGCTTATTAGCCAGTAATAGGCTTACAAGTATCTACTAACTTCCTAGGAATAATCATAAGAATTGAGCAATTGCTAGAGAGACTGAAGATGAACTTTTCTATGCCAGAAACAGTCGCAATATGACCGTATACAGTTTCAGTTAAGGCTTACTATAACGTAACTACTGTATGTTAAGCCAGCAAATGTGTCTATCCTGACCCAAAACGCATGCACGGATGCGTACTTCGAAAATCCACCAGAAACAGTCGCAATATAACCGTAAACTGTTTTATTTCAGGCTTACTATAATGTAGATACTAACAGTTTTAGCCAGCGAAGATTTCCTACTTCGCTTTGCCTGCGATGAGATACAAACTCGGGACCTATAGTTCACAAGTCTGCTTCTCTAACCACTACGCTATTTAACAAGGGGCAGCTAGTCATTCAGTCAGTCACTCACTCACTCAGTAAGAGACATTCGCTCTTCTTAGCCGGCTCCGCTTACACGGTCCGGCAAAAAAAGACTATGGCTACTTCAGAGGCCTCTTAATAAACCATTGTGTCATGGTATGTCCCGGTGCAGCTCCACTATCTCCACCTCCCCTGCACCGGTCTGAGTCACCTGCCTTCTAGTTGCCATCGTTTCCCAACTCCTCCCAATACCCAGCCCTCTTAAACATACTGTCTTGTACTATCGCTCCCACCTGTTTTCCATTACCCATAGTGTGTTATATACACCGATGAGCCATTAACAATGTCTACACTGTTTTTCTGATCAATTTGATGTTATTCTAATAGACAAAAAAAATGCTTTTCTTTCGAAAACAAGGATATTTGACCCCAATTTTTTGTACAGTAGTGTACATATACACCTATCAGCCATAACATTATGACCACTGAGAGGTGAATTGAATAACACTGATAATCTTGTTATCATGGCACCTGTCAGTGGGTGGGATACATTAGGCAGCAAGTGTCCTTAAAGTTGATGTGTTAGATGAGGCAGGCCATCGCTGGGCAACCTGTCCCTATCCTGGAGTGAGGCGAGGAGGTGGCAAGTCAGGAGCTGCTCCTGCACCAACTCATGTAACAGCTGCCCCAGCCCGCTCTTCTCTGTCTCCCGTGCACATCCAGTTGCCCGTTAGCTTTCCCGATTACCCTGGCCCCAATGCCCCATTAGCACTATTGGAATCATGGGTCCGCAGGTAATGTCATGGATAGCTCCTTGGTCGCTGCTTTACATATTCCTGTAACTCCGTAACACACCCCCGTACATGTATAGGCCCTAGATAACTGCCCTCTATGATTAGGCTTAGTACACCAGATCACCAATTCTGTCCCATAAGGGGTCCATATCCTTCCTTATCATAGACACACCCACTCACCAGGTAGTTTTAAGGCTCCCCTGGCTACAGAGCCACCACCCCAACATTTCCTGGACAGAGGAGACTGCTGAGTTGGTTGCAGGAGTGCCAGGAGAGGTGTCTCTTGGTGTCTGACTGTTCCGGAGTCTCTTAAACAGGGGTTTGTCCGGCCGTCCACCTCTCCTGTTTTGTCCAGTTTCTTTTTTGTCAAGAAGAAAGATGGGGGTTTGCGCCCCTGCATTGGTCACTCAACAAGATCACGGTTAAATACAGTTACCCCTTACCACTCATACCAACCATCATGGAACATAATTTAGGGACATGCTTGGCCGTGGAGTGACAGTGTACATTGATGACATCCTTGTGTACACTGCTACGTGAGACCAGCATGTCTCTTTGGTATGGGCAATGCTTGGGAGGCTGTTGGAGCATAACCTGTATACCAAGGCAGAGAAGTGCCATTTCTTCCAACCCACTGTTTCCTTCCTCGGATACCGCATTTCTGCTGCAGGGATGGAAATGGAGAAGCAGTAATATCACAGGCAGTTCCCACCTCGACAAAAGGAATACAGTACTTTCTGGGGTTCGCAAACTATATCCGGAGGCTTATTTCTATGGTGGCACCTCCAACATCTCTGCTGAGGGGAGGACCTACCCGACTCAGATGGTCGGCTGTTGCAGAACAAGCGTTCGAATCCCGTTTCACTGTAGCTCCCGTGTTAGCCCATCTGGATCCCTCTTTCCCGTTTATCGCATCAGAGGTGGGAGTAGGAGCTGTTCTATCTCAATGCATGGGAACCCCTACCCGGCTGCGTCCATTTGCCTTTCACTCATGTAAACTAACCGCCGCAGAGAGGAATTACGGTGTTGGTGACTGGGAGCTCCTAGCGGTGAAAAAGGTGAAAACATGGCGACTCTGGCTGGAGGGCGCACATCATTCTTTTCTGGTCTGGACAGACCACAAAACCCTTGAATATATCAGGGCGGCTAAGCGTTTGAATCTTGGACAGGCCAGGTGAGCTCTATTCTTCACTCGCTTTCAATACACCCTCTCCTATTGCCCAGAATCGAAAAATGTGAAGGCGGACGCGCTCTCCCAGTTCTACGATGGAGATGACCACATCCGAGAGGAGACACCTATCATTCCTCCCTCACTGATAGTAGTGCAATGTCATCGGATCTAGACAGTGACATCAGTCTAGCACTATCCACCGACCCTACACCTGCGTTGCGTCCATGGTCGTCTCCTAACCAGGGCACACACTATGCCGGTTTCCAGACACCCTGGTATTGGCAGAACCAAAACCATCAGCGCATTACCTGGCAAATACTGGTGGCCTACAATGGCCCAGGATGTGAGAGTGTTCGTCACCTCATGCACTAGGTGCGCTCGAAGTAAAACACAGAAACACCTTCCCTACGGCAAGCTCCTTCCCCTTCCGGTCCCACAGCGACCTTGGTCCCATCTGTTAGTGGATTTCATCACTGACCTACCCCCCTCTGAGGGCCATACCACCATCTTGGTTGCCGTGGACCAGTTTTCTAAAGCTTGTCAACTCCTCCCTCTACCAGACCTGCCCCTGGCCCTGCAGACCGTGGAGGCCCTTTTCACCCACGTCTTCCGGCATTGCGGGATCCCGGAGGACATTGTCATTGATGGCGGCCCACAATTCACATCACGGGTCTGGAGAGCCTTTATGGACCGCCTGGGGGTTGCAGTCAGCCTCACCTCCGGGTACTGACCCCAGTCCAAAGGGCAGGTGGGGAGAGCAAACCAGGAGATCAGTAGGTTCCTCAGGTGTTTTTGTCAGGACCAGCTGGGGGAGTAGTCGGTTTTCCTGTCCTGGGCAGAGTATGCCCAGAACTTGCTCTACCACTCCTCCACTAACCTTACCTGCTTCCAGTGTGTTTTAGGTTGCCAGCCAGCCCTGGCACACTAGCCAGACTCCAAGCCCGTGCGGTGGACGAGTGGTTCCGGCATGCTAGAGGAGCGTAGGAGGCTGCGCACATCCGTTTGCAGCTCACTGTGCACAAGCACAAGCACCAGGCGGACTGCCCCTGCAGTGAGGCTCCGGTTTTCGAGCCCGGTGACTGGGTCTGGCTCTTGACCAGGAACCTGCCCCTCTGCCTGCGCTGCCGAAAACTGGGTCCACGGTTTGTTGGGCCCTTCAATGAGGTGACCTATAGGTTGCAACTCCCTGCTGACTATAGAATTAACGCCTTGTGTCTCTCCTCAGGCCGGTGGTGACTGGTCCCCTTGGTGAGGCTGTTCTACATGGGCGTACAGAGGCCCATTATCAGCAAGCATCAGCCCTGTGTTCCAATGGCACATTGTTTGCTAATTCTGAACTGGCAGCTTTAAACTAACTTGGATCTGTTAGGAGTGTGTTTCTCAAACTAAACACTAATATATGTGTCCTCTTGCTCAGTTATGTATCGGGGCCTCCCACTCCCCTTTCTATCCTGGTTAGAGCCAGTTTGTGCTGTTCTGTGAAGGTAGTTCACAACGTTGTACAAGATTTTCAGTTTCTTGGCAATTTCTCACATGGAATAGCCTTCAGTTCTTTGTTTCTGGCCACTTTGAGTCTGTAATCGAACCAACAATTGCTGAAGCTCCAGATGACCAGTTTTGTTGCTTCTTTAATCATCACTACAATTTCAGTTTTTTCAGGTCTGAACAAAATATTTTAGCCTTGAGATTAAGTTAGTGCATCAGTGGATTTTTCTGAGAATACTATCTATCTTTATGTTCGGGATCCCACTGAATCACCACAAGTCCACCTGTAAAATGAATAAGCCTGTCCTAAGAATGTATGCATGATTTCAATAAAAAAAAACTGAGACACAACAATCATTTGGTGTGGATCAGGCAAAACAGTTATGTTGACTAAATTCTAATATGTTAGTTCATTCAGCATGTAGGATGTTCAGGGCAGGGGGTGGGGTCCAGGTTATTGACTAAGTTGACATACTTGCCATGGTTCTCTCTCTGTTACCTCAGAACACTGAGTTTGGAGACTTACGTTCAATGTTATGTTGGAAATTTCCGACGTGGTTATGGCCAAATATAACCTGTGTTACATTTTCCAATACCATTTGTGCAATATCGTGACGGCAGTCTTACCCAATGACTACTGAGAATGCTACAACAACTCCAAACGCCGACAGATGTGTCAGGGCATCCAGGCCATGACAGACTACCAGTCAAAGAACCCTACCCCCACAGCCAGAGACGTCTCCATCACCGACGAGTTAAACAGGTTCTACGGTCGCTTCGCCAGGGACAACAAAGAACGAGCCATTAAGGCTGAACTCCCCCCAGACGACCCCCTCCTCAGACTATCCACCGCAGATGTGTCGTCTGCCCTGAGCAGGGTGAATGCATGCAAGGCTGCTGGTCCTGATGGTGTCCTCGGGCATGTGCTCAGAGCATTTGCTGGGCAGGAAGAGGTCTTTACTGAATAAAGTCACTGGCCCAGGTGGTTGTCCCCACGTGCTTCAAAACCGCAACCATTTTGTCAGTACCGAAGCAGTCGGCTGCATCTACCCTGATTGACTTCTGACCTGTCGCACTCACCCCCACGAACATGAAGTGCTTCGAAAGACTAGTTCTGTCCCACCTTAAGTCCTGCCTCCCCCCAACACTACTAGTTTGCCTACCGGTTGAACAGGTCTACAGAGGACGGCATCTCTACAGCTTTGCACTCTGCCCAAACCCACCTCAACAAATCGAACACCTATGTGAGAATGCTGTTCATAAACTTTAGCTCAGCATTCAACATCCCCTCTAGGCTGGTCAACAAACTCCATGACCTAGGGATTAGCCCCTCTCTGCAACTGGACTTTGGACTTCCTAACCAAGAGACCCCAATCTGTCAGGTTAGACAATTTAACCTCCTCCACCCTGATCCTGAACACTGGTGTTCCACAAGGCTGCGTGTTGAGCCCCCTCCTGTACTCCCACTTCACTCACAACTGCGTTCCTGTACACAGTTCCAGTGCCATCGTCAAGTTCGCAGATGACACCACGGTGGTGGGCCTGACCAGTGACAATGACGAGTCAGCCTACAGGGAGGTCACTTCACAAGTCACAAGATCCTTGTGAACTTCTACCGCTGCGCAATCGAGAGCATTATGATGAAATGCGCCACAGTGTGGTTTGGCAGATGCTCTCTGGCTAACCAGAAGGCCCTGCAACGGGTGGTGAAAACTGCCCAGCAGATCACTGGTGCTCACCTCCCATGCATCGTAGACCTCCAGTGCAAGCGGTGTCTGCATAGGGCGCGTGGCATCATCAGGGACCCTTCACATCCATGCCATAAACTATTTGCCCTCCTACGATCAGGAAGGTGGTACGAGTCTCTTCGTTCCCGCACAGTTTCTTTCCACCTACTGTAACCCTGCTGAACTCTGTGACCCTTCACTAACCATGCCCACCGCTTAGTACTGCCTCTCGGGGATCTTGTTGCACTACTCCCTTTGTACTACTGGACTCTGACACTTCTTTGCAAAATCTGATAAGGACGTTTTTAGTTGTTACATGTACATCTGTGTATGTGTATCTCGGAAACCTCATTGCTGCTATCTCTGCATTTCAGTTGCACATGCTACCTTGAATTTGCCTTCACTGTATGTTTAGAATTTCCATTGTACTTTTCAGTGTTATATGTTCAGTTGTGCTCATACGTTTGCATACCCTGGCAGAAATTGTGACATTTTGGCATTGATTTTGAAAATATGACTGATCATGCAAACAAAAATTCTTATTTAAGGATAGTGATCATATGAAGCCATTTATTATCACATAGTTGTTTGGCTCCTAACAGAAATCACCCAAATGGCCCCGATCAAAAATATACATACCCTTGAATGTGTGGCCTTGTTACAGACACACAAGGTGACACACACAGGTTAAAATGACTAATTAAAGGTGAATTTCCCACACCTGTGGCTTTTTAAATTGCAATAAGTGTCTGTGTATGAATAGACAATGAGTTTGTTAGCTCACACACTAGCCTGCACTGAGCAGGCTAGATACTCAGCCATGGGGAGCAGAAAACAAATGTTAAAAGACCTGCGTAAGGTAATGGAGCGGAATATAAAAGGATATCGAAAGCATTGCAAATGCCAGTCAGTACTGTTCAATCACTTATTAAGAAGTGGAAAATTCGGGGATCTTTTGATACCAAGCCAAGGTCAGGTAGACCAAGAAAGATTTCAGCCAAAACTGCAAGAAGAATTGTTCCGGATACAAAGAAAATCCCACAGGTAACCTCAGGCTGCTCTGGAAAAAGATGGTGTGGTTGTTTCAAGGAGCACAATACAATGATACTTGAACAAAAATGAGCTGCATGGTCGAGTTGCTAGAAAAAAGCCTTTACTGCGCCAATGCCACGAAAAAGCCTGGTTACAATATGCCCGACAACACCTTGACACACCTCACAGCTTCTGGCACACTGTAATTTCGAGTGACGAGACCAAAGTAGAGCTTTATGGTCACAACCATAATCGCTATATTTGGAGAGGGGTCAACAAGGCCTATAGTGAAAATAATACCATCCCCACTGTGAAGCATGGTGGTGGCTCACTGCTGTTTTGGGGGTGTGTGAGCTCTAAACGCACGGGGAATCTTGTGAAAATTTATGGCAAGTTGAATGCAGCATGTTATCAGAAAATACTGGCACACAATTTGCATTCTTCTGCATGAAAGCTACGCATGGGACGCTCTTGGACTTTCCAGCACGACAATGACCCTAAGCACAAGGCCAAGTTGACCCTCCAGTGGTTACAGCAGAAAAAGGTGAAGGTTCTGGAGTGGCCATCAGTCTCCTGACCTTAATATCATCGAGCCACTCTGGGGAGATCTCAAACGTGCGGTTCATGCAAGACGACCAAAGACTTTGCATGACCTGGAGGCATTTTGCCAAGACGAATTGGCAGCTATACCAGAGATATACCAGAGACTGTAACTAGTTACTAAATAATATTTTGTTGAAGCCTTGAAAAAAACTGTATGCTACATCAATCATGGTAGTTCAGTGTAACAATGCAATCATGTTTGATGTCTATAATACTTGCAAAGCAGTAATTAAAAAGACACGAGCTGTCAACAAGCTGATAATAGACATTAAATTACAATGAGTGCCAGAACATTGGCCAAAACATTTCAGATGGGGAAAATTCATGAAAAACGAAAGTATTTCATCATAATGTATAAAAGTTAAAGAATACATTTCTGGTTTAACAGCTGCAAAATTTGATAGCTGCATAATGTAATAAGATACTGAATTATTTTTGAATTACAAAAATCCATCACCTATTTGTTGATGTGCCCTGGGTAAAATGTCAGACAGGGCTGCCTTGTCTTGCGATGCTATAGCAACTATTTGTAGGAGGTTGAATGCCTGCCAGCATAATTGTGCTTGCCAGCTAGATAATGCACTAACTCCCAAGCATACAGGTGCATCTTAAAAAATTTGAATATCGTGGTAAAGTTCCTTTTTTTCCGTAATTTTTTGCATAATTCAAATTAAATCATTACCCTGATTTTTAATCACAGTTTTCATGCGTCTTGGCATGCTCTCCACCAGTCTGTCACATTGCTGTTGGGTGACTTTATGCCACTCCTGGCACAAAAATTCAAGTAGCTCGGCGTCGTTTGATGGCTTGTGACCATCCATCTTCCTCTTGATCAAATTCCAGAGGTTTTCAATGGGGTTCAGGTCTGGAGATTGGGCTGGCCATGACAGAGTCTTGATCTGGTGGTCCTCCATCCACACCTTGATTGACCTGGCTGTGTGCTCTTTGTTTTAATCATGATGATTACAGCTTACAGCTCATGCAAATCAAAAATCCAGTATCTCAAAATATTAGAATAGAAAATGTATAATACAGAAATGTCGACCTGAGAAGAGCTCTAATCAGCTAATTAACACCCTGAGCCTTCAGTACACACAACCACAATCATGGGGAAGACTGCTGACTTGACAGTTGTCCAGAATATACTCATTGACACTCTCTATGAGGACGGTAATCTACAGAGGGTCATTGCTGAAAGGGCTGACTGTTCGCAGAGCGCTATATCAAAGCATATTCATGGAAAGTTGACTGGAAGGGAAAAGTGTGGTAGGAAAAGGTGCACAAGCAACAGGGATGACCGCAGCCTTGAGAGGATTGTCAAGCAAAGCCGATTAAAGAACTTGGGGGAGCTTCACAAGGAGTGGACTGAGGCTGGTGACAGGGCATCAACAGCCACCACGCACAGACGTGCCCAGGAAATGGGCTATAAGTGTTGCATTCCTAGTGTCAAGCCACTCTTGAACCAGAGACAACATCAGAAGCATCTTAACTGGGCGGAGGAGAAAAAGAAATGGACCGTTGCTCAGTGGTCCAAAGTCCTTTCTTCAGATGAAAATAAATTTTGCATTTCATTTGGAAATCAAGGTCCCAGAGCCTGGAGGAAAAGTGGTGAGACACAGAATACAAGTTGCTTGAAGTCCAGTGTGAAGTTTCTACAGTCAGTTTTGATTTGGGGTACCATGTCATCTGCTGGTGTCACGGTTGACTGGCAGCAGGATACGAGGAGCAGAGTGAGGTTGGTAAAACATCCTTTAATTCCTTCTTCATTTAGAATCAAATGAAACCAAAGGAATCTAAGGAGCATTACAACCATTAAATGATGTGTAACAAATAAAACAAACAATGAACCACAAACTGAGGACAATAAGGGCAACTTAAATAGGGTCCCCAATCAGAGGAGACGAGGGACAGCTACCTCCAATTGGGGCCACTCAAAAAGGGAGCACAGAGATGCCACGAGGCACCTCTGTGGTCAGGCCCTGACTGTGTTCCCCAGGCACATACTGTAGAAATGCCTTGAGGACCCCAGCCAGGACCTGCCAGCTGGTGTGGGTCCAAGGTATTTTATCAAGTCCAGAGTCAATGCAACCATCTATCAGGAGATTTTAGAGCACTTCATGCTTCCATCTGCTGACAAGCTTCAAGGAGATGCTGATTTCCTTTTCCAGCAGGACTTGGCACCTGCCCACAGTGCCAAAATGACTGGTAACTGGTTTGCTGCCCATGGTATTACTGTGCTTGATTGGCCAGCCAACTCGCCTGACCTGAACCAAGAGAAAAATGAGATACAAGAAGAAAATGAGATTCCCCAGACTCAACAACACAGACGAGCTGAAGGCTACTATCAAAGCAACCTGGGCTGCCATAACACCTCAGCAGTGTCACAGGCTGATTGCCTGCATGCCATGCGGTCCCTGCGGTCATCCCATTGATGCAGTAATTCGTGCAAAAGGAGCCCCGACGAATTGAGTGCATAAATAATCATATTTAGGAAACCTTTGCAGATGTTTTGAGTTAATTAGCTGATCAGAGCTCTTCTCAGGTCGACATTTCTTTATAATAGATTTTTTATTCTAATATTTTGAGATGCAGGATTAATCATCAAGACTGAAACAAAAAAGGCTTGAAATGTTTCACTTTATGTGTAATGAATCTAGAATATACGAAGGTGTCACTTTTTTATTTGAATTATGGAAATAACATTTTATTTTTTGTTTTTTGAGATGCATTACAGTACTTACAAACACTTATATAATATATACTTACAAACACTATATAATCGAGTAGTGTGTTTGCAAATCACAAAATTGAATACATTTAATGAACAAATGTATAAAACTAACTAATTTGAATTTAAATGTCCTTATTTTTTCCTTGAATATTTTCTTGTTGGTGAGACGGTGTCAACTTAAAAACAATTGATGGCTATGCAGTAGAAATTCAAGTAAATTGGAAACATATTCTGAATGTGCCAATAACAGTGCATTAACTCCATGATCTGAATCGGGCGTAAATGCCACCGACTCAGACCCACATGCTTGCAAGTTTGAATCGCGAGAGATGCGCAATATTTTTTCTAACCATACCCCTAACCTTTATCCTAATCTTAACCACACTGGAGTACTAGCAAACCTTCACCCTTAAGCATTGTTTGTAGTGCAGCGCTTCCCTCCACTTACATCCACATTCTGGATTCGCTGTCACCAGCACTGACGTCACCAATGCAAAAACTCTCCATACATATATGTTATCCGTAATTGGCAGTCCATAATATAAAGTATAGGTGCATGTTCATATTTATGGGACAGGTTAGAAAACAAAAATATTGAGCATCTCTTGTGATTCAGACTCGCCCACCATCCCCGACTCATTTAGAGCTACATGCGTATACTACTGCCCCTAGCGGCTGTACTTACTGTCAAAACTGTGCTCCTGTTGTACCATACATGTATCCAATATATCTACCCTGGCTGTTCTATGGGGTCAATAAATTGTAAAAAAAAAATAAAAGTATAGAAAAAAGTGCAATTCTCTAAAAAAGTGTATTTGCATATGTGGAATTCAATAATTGACCCACATAATCTGGTAGTCACTTGAGCCAAAGGGTCAAAAGACTATTTGAAACAAGTTGTAGTAGGAGACCTCAAAGAGAAAAGTTAGCATTGTTAGCACACTAATAATCGGGCCTACCACTTTCCTAATTTGCTTTCTATTTGTTGTTTTACAAAAAACTTGAAATTCAGAAAAAAAAGTCTCATATGGGCATTTTGCAAGCGTAACTTTCAGTTTGCTGATGTTGAATAATCGCGAAGTTTCATGTGTCATGTCCTGGAAAGGCAAGTTTGCCATGTCAGTGAGATCCAATACCCTCTCTCTCTAATTTGGAGCATGGACACTTGTTTGTGATTATTACCCTCACCTGCGTTCCTGATCACTGTCCGTATTGGAGTTCCTCCTTTCCTAGTATGCCTTGTTGGTTTTGTCCATTTGTAATGTTGTTCTGTCTATGTTACTTAGTTCCTGTTTTGTTACATTTTTGTTATTTTTGTTTAAAGTCCACCTTTCTCCCAGTGTGTGTCCTAACCTTTCGTGCAATGTTACAGAAAGACCGACCACAACTAAGAATGCAGCAGGTGAACGAAGAACTCAGGAGAGAGGGCAAGTGATCAGATTTCATACTTGTTTATTTCATTGTCAGTTAACTCACTCAATCTGAGGGTGCAAACCCATGCAACACCGCTGCCTCCACCTGATTCAGATTGTTGGCAACAATGGGGTTCCGACTTTAAATCAGAATACAGTAGCACACAGCAATAATACGCTACTGACAAAACTTTCTGTATTTTTATTGTATTTACACTGCAACCAGCAGTCAGGAAATGTTTAGCAGTGAAATGAAGAACCCTCTGTATCTCACAGTGTATCACTGGCCGATCTAGGGGGTGGGCCACCGGGGCACTTGAAATCTGATTGGCCCCTTTGAGTGCCCCTGCTGTCACTGCAAAATATATAATGTTATTTCCAATTTAAAAAATAAAAATGTTGCGTAACATTACGTAATGTACACCATTGTCCAGAGATCCCCAAATAAAAAACAGAGAGAGCAAACTTTTCGTTTATACCAGTGCTTTAAGAGGACCAATGGTAGAGGATGAGTTATAAGGGACAGATCGGAATTTAACATGATGAGACACAGGTGGAAATGGGGGAGGGTCATGCTTTTTTAATTTTGGTCTTGGGAAAGGGTTTACCTTTTTTTTAAGTCCAAGGGAGGGTCATTAAATTTTATAATCGATTACATTTCAGTAGCCTAACCTTCGTGGCGTTGCAGAATTAAGGAAGGAATGCAATCATGATGTAAGTTCTCTACTCAAGAATTTAAGAGTTTCTTGGCAGTCTCTGTTCAGTCCATGTGGATGGTTACACTGTCAGTATGCCTACGAGTTGTTTTGCTTTTCCCAACATCATGTAGAAAGGGAATGGTTTCAGGATTGCATGCTGAACGCGGATTATGGCATTCCTGTTTTAATATAGGCTACAGATGATTATCAGAGGCACTGCTTGTTCTCAACAACAGCACCACGTCAATGAAAAACATGTTGCTTTGCATAGTGAAAACAAACCTGCAGCTGAAGACAGACCCAGAGGTAGGGACCCGATCACGACCGGGCGGGGCCTTAAAATTGTGATATTGTAGTCAAGCTGGGCTGGTGACAGTGATTTAAAATAAAATAAAAGCTACAATAAATAATTATCACTCTCTCTGTTGGCTGCAAGGAGGACATGCAGTTAGTGCAGGCTGCTGCCATAGTTCATATTTTTATAGACGTTTGGAAAAGTAAAAACAACCCGATAATATGGGCTCTAATTTTCAGGCACCATGAAATCTTTAAGTTAGAATGCGTTCTGCGTTTTAAGTATATAGCTAATCTAGGCTATATGCGTTTTAATATTTCCACTTTTATTGTGTAAGTTGTTTGTACAGTGGTTTGTACATCTTTGCGTGCATATTGTTGAACAGGAGTGTTTGTCTTTGAGACCAAATGTGCTCAATCTACTTTTTAATCTGCATTTTGAATGGGTAGGGTCATGTTTTTTTCCGCTGAAGGCTAGGGGAGGGTGATGTGAAAATATATTTCGCTTGGGGTAGGGTCAACCATTTCCATATTTTCAGGGTGCTTTAACCTCCGGATACCACATGTCATAAATTACAGTGCCCAAATGTAACGCGCCAGTATTTCTGTTGCGTCGCGACTATTAATATTTCTGGTTGTGGACTATTTCTAGGTCAGCGGACTACACAAGTTTAAATCAGATCACCAAATCAGAGATGTAGCATAACTTGATCATGTTTAAATTCTATTGCAATGAATTGTACTCTTGCTAAGACACTGACCAAGTAAAATAATGTAAGCAACCTGACGTATCAGTGCAGCACACTTAAATGTATTGCTGAGATGGTAAGCTATTAGGGATGATGATTTTTTTACAAAGCTAGCGTCATTGTTTCAGAGTCGTAGCTAGCTAGTCAATATTTTCTGGGTGCATATTCCAGGAAATATTTGATAGCTGTGAAATATGCTGTCATTTTATAGATTTTTCCCTGGCATATGGATGTTCTAATGTTTTTGCCGCAAGTTAATCCACGCAAGTTACGTTAACATTCAGAGACAGGGCAACAATATGGGCTCTCTCTATGGAGCTGCTCTCTTTAGAACTGTGAAAACTGAGGCCAGTGAAAGTCAGGGTCACAGCAACTGTTGGTGTGTGTAACTGGTAATGCCTTGGTTGCTTCTAAGTTACCCCAATTGTAACACAATGCCTAATTGTGCATTTTTCCTAAACCCATTAAACAGAATTTGTATTATCCCAGTGGGAACTCTGGTAGAAATGTACTGAATATTGTGTATTTTTATAATAAATCAGGTCTTTTCCTGTAGGAAGTTACAGATAATAGTGGTCAATGCTGATGGAGCCATTGACCTTTTTATTTTAGGAACTTTTATATTTGAGCAGACTAGAAGAGTTAAAACTCCAGTAAACCTGACCCAATTAACAGCGACAAAAAACAGCAACAACCGTAAATCCCTGTGCAGTGCAAAACGTTGCGATATGTTAAGTAGCATTTTCCCCAGATCAGAGCTGTACTAGCGGTGTACACAGCACATCAGAGCTGTTTCAGTAATTAGTAATCAGTAATTAGTGAGCTCAAAAGACAAATAAATATACTGATCTATTTTTTTAGGATTAGCATAAACTACATACACGTACAATCAGGCTCTGCTGGCCGGTGGAAGCTGTTGCTGAGGTAGTTAGACAGAGAGAGCTAAAGCCCTAACAACTCGGGTCAATCTGGCTAATAATGGCTAAACCTGATGGAAATGTGTAAAACTGTCAGGAAAGGACACATTGCTGTAACATCTTTTGCATGCTTGCCATGGCTTTCTACAAATATTATCCATTTGTGCCTGACTCAGTTTTTGGGAAACTGAATAAAGATACATTGCTCTAGGCTCTATGCCAGATGTGACGCCGGTGTTGGTAAAATGAATGTCAACTTAATTTGCGGCATGATGCACACAATCCTTTGCATTAGGAGAAGAATTCAATGGGTAACATGTAGTCATTGGTGACCAACACTGCTTTATGTATACAGTAACATGTTATAATCCCGCCTAGAAAAATCACAGAAATTGATTCCATGCGTTAGTAAGAGTGGCAAGTTTACTGGACCTTTAACTTTCATTTGAATAGACCTAGTAGTGTTTTCCTGGAAATATTTTACTTTTATGGGGGTCATTCCCCTTCTCCATATACCATGATGAAACTGTTGATGATGGCCATTTGGCCTTTTGTTCCTGACACCACCGCCATGGAATGGGCATCTCTTTATTGTCCTGGTTGATCATATTTGGTTGTTTTTTTCAATCATAGCTTAAACACAGAGTTTTTGAAAGACTTATCAATACCCAAAAATCTGCCACTGGACCCCTTCTTGCAGGTGTTGGCCCCTCTGTTAAAATTTGTTTTGAATGAATCTTTTTAGTGACTGGGTACTCACAAGTCCTTTTTTCTAGTGACTTGTTCAATTGTATCGTTCATTCGAACGTTTGACAGCAGATTTTTAAAACATTAACACTTGCTTCATACCCGGTCCTCCAGCTCAGTTCTCCAATCAAAGTCTATGTACATTCGCAGAGAAAAATAGATCAAGGCAGGAACATCATAAAGACATGTTTATAACTGATAATTGAAGCAGACTATAATAATTAATATAGTTCGTTGATTACGTCATGAAAAAAATGATGAAAACAAGCACAGAGCCGCTGCCTTTGCCTAAGTAAATAAGACTCGTGAACAACTGACTCAGTCAGTTTTATCATTTAATTGAACGGTCGTTTCGTTCATTTGAACGCCTGGCAGCAGAGTTCTACCCAACCACGGAATACGCTGTTAGTTTTACGTTCGCAAAGAAAAATAGATCAAGACAGTAGCATTATAAAGACATGTTTGTAACAGACAATCGGACACATGGTAGGTCTAAAATAATTAATTGTAATGATAAACACAGATGGAATCGTACACTGAGCCTTTGTCTAAGTAAAAAAGACTAGTGAACAGCTGACTCGGTCAGTTTTATCTTTCAATTGAACGGTTGATTTGTTCATTTGAACGTCTGCCAGCGGAGTTCTACCCCGACTGCTGGCTTCCAGCTCAGTAGCCTGCTCTCCGTCCAACAGCTGTTAGTTTGATATTCTCAAAGAAAAGTTGATCAATGAGCATTGTAAATACATGTTTGTAACAGATAATTGGACGCATGGCCTATGGTAATTAATGTACTATTTGATTTTTGATTGTAATGACAAACATAGTTGTAATCAAACAAGCATTTGCTTAAGTAGAATAGACACGTAACGTGACAGAATTCCTGAACGGGGTCTTATTGCAAAATTAGAGTTTGGCTTTTTTTATTTTATAAAGGTCCAGATTCAGAGCTTTGTAATGGTATACAATACAATAGGCTACTGTTTTATAAAGTTATGGGAAAGATATGCTGTTTTAAATGTTGATAATCTGCTCTACTTATATGGAGCCAAATTGAGCTCAAATGTATTGACTTTAAGAAACGTTTTTGAGAACTTTTCTCAAAACTTGGTTTTGAGAAAACATGATTCGAACGAAGGTGGGAAGAAATTGTAATCGTAAAAAGCGAACGTGGAAAAACGTGTTTGAACGAAGACATTTTAAGATCGGACGCGAAAATCCATTTAATGATTTTAGCATACAATTTTTCCACGCTTTAATCTATTTTTTTCATACGATTGAATTTAGTTTTTTCATACTATGAAATATTTCAGTTACATTTTTCTTTTCTAACAGTCAATACATTTGAGCTCAATTTGGCTCCATATTATTAGTTCTGAGAAAAGAGGCTTGAAAGTTCCACACTTGCCCGAGAGCTGGTCTTTGTTTACGCCCATTCAGCGTAGTTCACACCCTCTTAGGCCTTAACCCCACCCAGCTATTTAAGTATTCAAATGGAGACAATCTGACCTTGTGCTAAACTGGTCTGGTTGGTCTCTATTAAACACATACTGTATCAAACCAAATAAAATAATAACATGTAAGTTTTTTCACATGGACTTGAGACATCCGGTATAAACAGTACTGTACAGTGAAAGGTAAAGTAGCTTAGCAGCATGATTCATAATAGTAGCAGCAATGTAAGTGCAAATAGTTGGAGTGCAGGTGGATAGCCACAGAGTCGTTATAGGGTTACAGATTAGGCATAATCACACACACCTGGATGAATGACCGGTCAATCAGGTAGCTTATTATCAAACTAAGTGACTTGCTCACTTTTGTGAAGAAAAGCTAGCTACCCAACGAACAAGCTAGAAACCAGGAAATGTTAGCTAGCTGGTAAGTTAATGTTGTTACCTAGCTAGCTAACAGTAACGTCAGTAGCTATAGCTAGATAACTAGCAATACAAATGACTGACAACTTTTTGAAAAGGAATGATCTGTAGCTAGTTAGCTAACATTCGACTTACCCATATAAATGTAGGAATGTTTCGCGGCAGACTGAATATCCTCTGATTACATACAAAGTCCTTTGTTGTTTGTGTTTAGTCTGTGGACATTGTTTACAATGCGTCTTTTCGCTACCATTCACACTCAAGGCGTTCAATACTCCAAGAATCTATGCATCTTTCATTGTCGCTATCATAACTGCCATGGTTGTCCTTTTCTTGTAAATGTAATCCGTGGACAGCTGTTTTACACAAGACGAGCCAGGGTTTTCTTTCCACCATTGGCAATGAAATGCCTCAATTTTGCCTGAACGTTTTGAACAGTATCAACGTCTGGGATTTCCTCATCGTCGTCCGATTCAACTTCTGAGTCATGGCATCATTGTACTCCAGAAAGTAGTATCTCACAACTTTGGATTTGTTGATAACACAAGCTAAATTCAGGGCAGCGATGTGGTTTTTGAAAAAATTCTATTAAACAAGTACGGGTATTATGATAGAAGTCGGTGACTTGGCAGACTAATTAGAACTCAGTATGTCAGCAAATCCAGCCCCTTCATTATCTCAACCAATCATGTCTAGCAAAAGTCCTGTATTTTCCGCTGGTTAAACAAGGGTTTGAGTTTTTAATTTTATTCGTATTTACACCTTGCATACTTGTTTATGATTAAGTCACATGAAAGTCCACATCTTCACAAAGGCATTTCTGCAAAAAAGACAAAATGTCCCAGAACCTGTTTTTCTTCTTAAAAACGGCTCTCCTGAAAAGTAGTGACATGCGACATACGCCCCCGTTCAGGAATTCTGTCACCATTATGATGATGAGCATTTTTTGGCCCTGGGAGGGGGGGGGGGGTGGCTGTAGGCATTACTGACTCAAATGAACGAAATGACTCGAAAGATTCAAACTTTTTACTGAATGACTCGACAAGATCCGAGTCAGTAGAAAGAGTCGAACTTCCCATCAATAATTGACATTTTGCCTCCACCCAACATTTTTCTTCTTTACACAGACAAAATTATTAACCCTTCATTGATACTGATTAGCAAATCTTTTTCAGTGTAACACCTCACTAAGCATAAGCTGAAATCCTTGTCTTCATGAACATCTGAAAACAAAAATCGAAAAACAAGACAAAACCCTCAGAGCCCAGAAAAAGGCCTCAGTGTCTGCTTCAAGGATACACAAATCCTCTCTCTCGCTTCGCCTCACTTCGTAAATCTACACAGATGAGGTTTGCAAAGGCTCAGACATACGACCACCAAACCAGGAACTGAGCTGCTACAACTCACAACGAGCCATTATCTATGTATGTCTATGTATCACTGCGCTAATTTCCCTGAAAGAAGAGGGCATATTGAGGTTTGAAAAGACATTTGGCTTCTGGACTTATCCAGCCTCTTGCAAAGTGCTGACCGTAGAAATAATAATAATAACAATATTTACTATTTGCTAAAGCACCATATCAGTAGGGAACCGTAGAAAGTTATTTATGTTTTCTAACCAACTGCTTGTCCTGGATGGATTTTCTGCTTCAAGGGGAACAATACTTCCATGGTCATCACAGTGACATCTTCCGTCTAAAAAGTCACATCATAAAAACAAATAATTGGTTTAGAATGCAAAATTAGAGTGACTGAACTGAATCTAACCCATTGATACAGTTCGAGCAGTGCATCTCTCAACCCAAATGACCTGCTGCACACCTGAACCTCATTATGATTAAGGTTGTTGCTAATATATCTGGCAGGGTGATGTCACTTTGCGATTAATTGAGATTACATTTTAAGAACATTGTGGGTGTGGAAAACCTTGGCCATTTTATTGGAGTCTGCATATGACTGTTGTTCCCCTTCAAGGTCATTTGTTGAATAGCAGGTAGGGTGATGGCCATGCTAAATGTATACATGTATTAAGGTTGGAACACATCACAGCCAAATTAACAAATAGAGAATAACTATACAACACTATAGCTTTTGGTGTGTTGTGGTGTGGAGTAGATGTGCATAGATCTAATACAATGTGCTCACAGCATCCCGATGTAGAGAAGAGGTGAGGATCTTGAAGGGGGAGCATTGCTAAATGTCTTATAGTTTGACTTTAAGACCACTGCATTCATGGCTGTGATATTAATGTCATCCATATGGTATGGTTGCTTCCATCACAGCTGCCACTCTCTGCTGAGTAGTGACACAACCCACGGAGCAAAAGGAAATAAACCACAGCCAAACCAAAGGCAAAGCCACAGCTGATGTAATATTGGCACACAGACACAAACATATCCAGGTGTTGTAGGACCAAAACTACACTTGGACCAAATCTTACATTCATTCGTCTGCCAAATGTAGTATTTACCAATTCCTATCAAACATGCTCCAGTTATAATAATGAAAAGTGGGAATGAATTTAAAAGAAACCATTGCAACTACATTCAAACGAGTGGGACTCTGTGCTGACTTCCACAGAGAGGGAATCAAAGGCTAAGCAATAATCAGGGGTAGAACTACTGTATGGAAGACCGAGGGACAATGTCTCTCTTCCCGTCCTCCTAAGGGAAACAGCATATTTTCTGTGTATTAGGTTCAAATTCATCAGTGTGTGGAAGCAAGGTAGAGAATGGGAGAAGGGACTAATTATGCTTCAATAAATGATATTTTAAAAAGAGGAAATAACTCAGAAAAGCAATCCCAAACCGCCTAATAATGTTATATGTATATGTATATACAGTACCAGTCAAAGGTGTGGACACACCTTAAATAGTATTTCTTTATTTTTTACTATTTTCCACATTTCTAGAATACTAATGACAACATCAAAACTATTAAATAACACAAAAAATTATGTAGCAACCAGGAAAGTGTTAAACAAATCAAAATACATTTTATATTCCAATTCTTCAACGTAAAGACCATGTGTCCAACAACTTTCCACATTCTTGGCATTCTCTCAACCAGCTTCATGAGGTAGTCATCTGGAATGCTTTTACAACATTGAAGGAGTTCCCACATATGCTGAGCACTTGTTGGCTGCTTTTCTTTCACTCATCATCCAATTTATCCCAGGCCATCTCAATGTGGTTGAGGTTGGGTGAATGTGGAGGCCAGGTCATCTGATCCATCACTCTTCTTCTTGGTCAAAGAGCCGTTACAAAGCCTGGAGGAGTGTTTTGGGTCACTGTCCTGTTGAAAAACAAATGATAGTCCCACTAAGCACAAACCAGATGGGATGGCGTATCGCTGCAGAATCTTGTGGTTGCCATGCTTGTTGAGGGCGTCTTGAATTCTAAAGAAATCACAGACAGTGTCACCAGCAAAGCAGCCCCACACCATTACACCTCCTACATCATGCTTCAAGTTGGGAACCACACATCCAGAGTTCATCCGTTCATCCAAACTGCTTCTCACAAAGACATAATGGTTTGAAACAAAATCTCAAATTTGGACTAATCAGACAAAAGGATAAATTTCAACCGGTCTACTGTCCATTTTGTCATGTTTCTTGGCCCAACCAAGTCTCTTCTGAATTGTCTCCTTCATTAGTGGTTTCTTTCTAGCAATTTGACCATGAACAATACTGAACTCTGCAAAGCATTTATTTGGGCTGCAATCTAATGGTCAGTTAATTGGCAATTTTTGATGCTAACTCTAATGTACATTGTTCAAAAAAATTAAGGGAACACAATCATCACAGTATAAGTCATTTAAACTTCAAGGATATCAATCTGGCCAGGTAGGAAGCATGAGCGATTGTGAATCAATGTCACCTGTTTTGGTACAAATGAAAGTGACAACAGGTGCACTGGAGAGGCAACAGCAAGACAACCCCCAAAAAGGGAATGGTTTTGCAGGTGGTGGCCACAGACAATCCTTCCTGACTGACTCTTCTCTAGTTTTGCTAGTGTCCTTGTCACTACTGGTAGCATGAGGTGGCCCATTCAGGTTGCACAGGCAGTCCAGCTCCTCCAGGATGGCACATCCATATGTGCCGTTGCACGAGGGTTTGCTGTGTCTCCCAGTACAATCTCAAGGGCATGGAGGTGATACCAGGAAAATGGGCCATTACACAAGGAGAGCTGGACAGGGCCGTAAAAGGGTATCAACCTAGCAGCAGGACCGGTCTCTGCTCCTTTGTGCGAGGGGCAACCGGAGGAGCACTGCCAGAGCCCTACAAATTGACCTCCAACGGGCTACTGGTGTGCATGTTTCTGACCAAACTGTCAGAAACAGACTCCATGAGGATGGCATGAGGGCCCGATGTCCTCTAGTGAGACCTCTGCTCGCAGCCCAGCACAGTGCATCTAAATTGGCATTCACAAGAGAACACCAGAATTGGCCGGTCCGCCATTGGCAACCCGTTCTCTCCACAGATGAGATCAGGTTCACACTGAGCATGTGACAGACGTGAAATAGTCTGGAGACACTGTAGTGAACGTTATACTACCTGCAACATCATCCAGCATGACCTGTTTGGTGGTGGGTCAGTGATGGTCTGGGGAGGCATATCCTTGGAGGGTCACACAGACCTCCACGTGCTAACCAACGGTACCCTGATTGCTGTTCAGTACCGGGATGAAATCCGCAGACCCATCGTCAGACCTTACGCTGGTGCAGTGACCCTGGGTTCCTCCTGGTGCAGGACAATGCCCAGCCTCATGTGGCCAGAGTGTGTAGGCAGTTCCTGGATGACGAAGGCATTGATGCCATTGACTGGCCCTCATGTTCCCCAGACCTGAATCCAATTGAGAACCTCTGGGACGTTATGTACCGGTGCATCCACCGCCACCAAGTAGCACCACAGACTGTCCAGGAGCTCACTGATGCCCTGATCCAGGTCTGGGAGGAGATCCCCCAAGGCACCATCCGCCATCATCAGTCTCATCAGGAGTATGCCCCGATGTTTTCAGGATATACAGGCACATGGGGGCCATACAGACTACTGAGTCACATTTTGAGTTGCCGCGATGAAATTTACAATAGTTGGAACACCCTGTGATTTCAATTGTTTACTTAGATTTTTGGTGCGAGTTTGAATCCAGCCCTCAATCGGTTGGTGATTTTGGTTTCCATTGACTGTTTCGTAATTTTGTTCTCAACGAATTACTCCATGTACAGTAAAGATTCTGATCATTAATAATTAGTTCATTGAGACCCGATGTGTGATTTAAGTGTTCCCTTAATTTTTTTGAACAGTGTATAAAATGTAATTTGACAAATGGTGACTATGACAAATTTGTCTTAACTGTCTTTTATTTATTTACTTAAATTTGGCTTTATTTAAAACAACACCACATTTCAAATATACAAAAGAATATGTTTATTAAACATGTTTGATAAACTTCCTGTATGCCATAGAGAATGGTTGTACTGACAATGGCTCTGCATTCACTATGTAGTTTTTTACTTATTACTGTTTACATTGTTTATTTATATTTGAGTTCATGCTGCACTGTCGCTCATACAGTATGATCGACCAGCACTTCTGGAAGTTCGTTCATCACTGAGTATGGGCTTTTTCTCTACTTACCGGAGCGCTTGCTGTGATTCCTTTATCCTGCCACCGATTTGTTTATCAATAGTGCAGTCGGAGGAGAAAGAAGAGAGGCAAACGTGCTGGTATCCTATGTAGATGTCCTATGTAGATCACGGACGGGACACTAATCCGCCGTTGCCGAGTATTTTACAAACAAATGTTCATTCCCTGGACAATAAAATAGACAAACTACATGCTCGGATTCTGCATTAAGGTTAACTTCAGCTCCACTATAATCACAGCAGTCTACATACCCCCGCAGGCAGATAAAACGCGCGCAATGGAGGACCTATACGGAGTAATAAATGAGGGTGAGCGGACGCTCACCCTGAGGCAGCTTTTATTGTTGTTGGCAACATCAATAGGGCAAATATGAGAAAAGTTTTGCCGAAATGCCACCAACACATTAACTTTCCTACCCATGGGGATCAGACTCTTGACCATTGTTATTCAAAAATACAGAACAGTTAGAAACTCCTCCCCCGCCCGGCTTTTGGTAAGGTGGATCATACCTCGATTCTGCTCCTCCCATCCTACAGACAACGCCTAAAACAGGATAAACCATTTTTTGGGCAGTTCAACGCTGGAATGAGGGATCCATTACCACTCTCCAGGACTGCTTTGAAACAACAGGTTGGCAGATGTTCTGTGTTGCAGCTGATAGGGACATTGAGGAATACACCGACTCTGTCTCACCATATATCTCCAAGTACATCGATGACGTCGTCTCGAGGGGAAATGTTCGTACTTTCTCCAACCAAAAGCCCTGGGTTAATGGTAATGTCCATGCTATCCTCAGAGCACAGTCTTCTGCCTATAGTTCCAGGGACCTGGAGGCTTTGAGGTCCAGAAATGAACTACGGAAAGCCATCAGAGATGTCAAAAGAGACTACAGGGAAAGGTTGGAGTCTAACTACCACAGCTCTGATCCAGGACGCATGTGGTGTGGACTGCAACACATCACAGACTATAAAGGGAGAAACAGCAATGATGGCCAGCCTGCCGCCTCTCTCCCCGACGAGCCCAACACCTTCTATGTATGGTTTGAGGCAACCAACACCATTCCTTCTGGAAGGCTTTCTGAGGACCAGGACGGCTGCACCTTGTCCCTAACCACGGCTGATGTGAGGAGAGCTTTTAAAAGAGTAAACCCGACCAGCTAGCGGAAGTTTTCACCTCTATATTCAAACTCTCCCTGAACCTGTCTGCAGTCCCCACCTGCTTTAAACAGACCACCATTGTCCCTATACCGAAGAAACCTTCCATTACCAGCCTGAATGACTACCGCCCTGTAGCACTGACCTCCATTATCATGAAGTGCTTTGAGCGGCTGGTCAGAACCCACATCTTTTCCACCCTTCCTTCCACCTTGGACCCCTTTCAATTTGCATACCGCCCCAATAGATCTACGAACGATGCCATTCCCCTGACGTCACACACCGCCCTCTCCCACCTGGAAAAAGGCAACACATACTGTTCGTGGAATACAGCTCAGGTTCTCAGTGACCCTGCATTGACCCTGAGCACCAGAGCCCCCCAGGGCTGCATACTCAGTCCCTTCCTGTACTCCCGGTTCAGGCATGACTGTGTGGCCACACACGGCTCCAACGTCATTCTTAAGTTTGTAGACGACAGAACCATCCTGGGTCTCATCTCCAACAATGTTCAGACTGCTTACAGAGAGGAGGTAGGACACCTGGCTACATGTTGCCAGGACAACAACTTCTCTCAACATCTGCAAGACTAAAGAGATGATCGTGGAGTAGGGATCATGCCCCTATACACATCGATGGAGCTGAAGTGAGAGAGTCTCTGACTTCAAGTTCCTCGGTGTGTTCACTAAAGATGCCCTCACCTGGGGCCTCATGTATCAATCGTACATACGCACAAATATGTGCATAAACCATAGGATCTGCAATTTTGACGCAAAGGTTGGTATTTATCAATGCTGAACTTGACGGGAAAGTGTGCGTATCTCAAAGCAAATTTTAACCCATGTGTATGCACAGCCTAGCGGTTGAATTGGAGAAATACCATGCTCTTTCGGCAGAACGTCAACTATTGGCTACGGATGTAGCAAGCTTCAAAACCCTACAGCCTGTAGCTGATCCAAAAACTGTTAGGACTAATAGGTTTTAAAACATGGCCCTTTCAGTGGGCATATCCATACAGTTTGAAAACAAGACGAACAATAGCCTCTTGTGCATGTGCGTAAAGCAACACATGCAAAATTGCAAATTTTAGCATATACTACAATATGCCGATTTATTTAAAGATGCTCACTTTTACCACCTAGAGGTTCTTTGTGTTTTTGAATGAGCTACAGCGTTATCACACATGTTGGCTTAAAATTTGTAATTTGACAAAATTGACAATACATTTCCAAAATGACTGCTATTAAAAACTCTCACAAAATGAAAATGAATAAAACATAAAATACGTATGCTTATTCATTCCACAAATCGAATAAAACAGCCAACAGACCTACTGAAAATAAAAGTTATAGGCTGTAGGCTAGGCCTAGCTATGCAGCACTAAACAAAAATGCATTCCACTAAAAAGGAACAATAATTTTAACCCAATGTCTTTCCAAGTCATTGATCTTCTATAAAATTCTGAAATGTAATATAGTTTCTTGGCCACATTCTCTAGGCTACTGTTTCATTTAACAGATATTGCCTTTGCAAGACAGCCTCGGCTGTACCGCCACGACCTGGTAAGTCCTCACACTGCAGATACTTGTTCTGTAGCGAAAATAATGGCTAAGTCCTAGGCCCACATGACTTGAACTGGGCTTGACCAATTCACTTTGATTTTATGTCTGTATTGACATGTTTCTTGAATGTGAGGTTGAAATGTTATAATTAGTCAAATGGCAAATTCACACTTTCTGCAACCCTCCCACAGCAACATGTCAGTGTCCCCATCTAGGATTTTTCCACTGAGATCTCTCAAAAGATGCCAGCAATTTGCTAGTCAATGGGAGAAATGTCTGTCACACTGCCCACCTCCTGTAGTTTGGACACTGGTTAGGAGTGCAGCAAATTGCTTTCTCGCGTCCACCTTGATCTCTGACCACATTATTTTATTTACAACAGCAGCCATGTCTTGCAATGTGGAATATTTGACTGCTTGTCAGGCTTCTTGATACGTTTCAAAAAAGGACATATTTTTAGATTCTATATCAGATAATATTATGTGAAGTTCACATTATGGGAAATGTATTTTCTTGTAAGTTTTTTCTGACCAGTCTCCACCTTGCCTCATGTATCGACTGAAATTACATAGTCAATAGGGCTAATTCAGCGACCTATTATGGGTAATTGTAGGTGTTCATTGGGCGGAGACCGTAAGCTCGTTCACGTACGCAGAAGTATAGTATGGATCTGATTTATCAACGGAAGCATGTGTATATGTTGCGTACGCCAGTTTGATACATCCTAATAATTTTGTGCGCACGCAAATCATAGGATTTCCACATAAGCCAGAATTTAGTTTGAAACATACGCAAGATTGATACATGAGGCACCCAAGCAGACTCTGCAGTGAAAACTGCCCAATGGCTACTATACTTCCTGAGGAGACTCAAGAAGTTTGCATGTCTGCAAAAACTCTCACCAACTTCTACAGGTGCACCACTGAGAGCATCCTCTCAGGTTGCATTACTGCCTGGTACGGCAGCTGCTCCGCTGCTGATCGCAAGGCACTCCAGAGGGTGGTGTATTCTACGGAGCGCATTATCGGCGGCCATCTCCCCTCCATGCAAGGCATCTACCATACACGAAGTCTTAGGAAATCACGGAACATCATCAAAGACTACAGCCACCCAGGCTATGGTCTGTTCGCACTGCTGCCGTCTGGTATACGCAACCAGAGCAACAAGGCACGCACTTCCAGACTCACAAAAAGTTTTCTCCCCCAGGCCATAAGGCTTCTCAACCAGCAACATTGATCTATGATCATATTGATCACATGAACATTACAAATGTTCTGATGTCTTTCCATGTACATTCAATGTACATTAGAATATTTGTATGTACCATTCATAGGCATATTACACTTATATTCATAGTATTCAATACTCCTACCCATATTGTTCATATTTCCCATTCTACACTCTTTAAAATTGCTGCTAGTTTACATTTTTATGTATATTTTTGCTTTATGTGTTTCATAATTCTTACTGCGTAGATGTTGTGTGCCATGTCACAAGAATTTCATTGTTCAGAATGATGTTATGTAATTCGGTGTATTTGATAAATAAAAAAAGACTGAGATTGATACTCCTTTGACTTTGACTTGGAATAGTTCATCATACTGACAAAATGTTGATATGGACTTAAGTCTTTTAGTAGTCAACCTAAATTTGGTTTAAGTTAGGATATTGTAAAATGTAAAGTACTCTGAGCTTGAACGTTGAAGTGTGTAAACTAGGGCTATCACAATATCAGATTTTCACTACACGATTATCATGACCACATGCATCGGTTGTCTATATGTGACATGAAAAAGCTATCAATAAACCGAAAGGAGTTTTGGAAAAATATGTCATTTTCCCCAAGTGAATATGCTGTGAAAATGGCGTGTCTTTGCAGGTCTGTCCCGGGGGTTCTGATGGGGTAAATGGGTAAATTCAAATGCCAGTGTATAGGCCCAAATTCGTAGTTTAAGCACATGCATCATTTATTAATATCACGGTTATTGTAAATACAAGTATATCATGGCACCCCTAGTGTAAACAAAAATATCTAAATCAAAATAAAGTAGGAAAATCTGTTTAATACTTACCTTCTGTATTACCATGATTTAGGAATGCTGTGTTGCCTATATTGACAGATTCATGCTATTTCTATACTGCAAGGTTGATTAATTGACCCTTGTAGAAGAGTCATCATTCTGTAAATGTACATGTTACTTTTGCAGAACAACCAGCAGTCTGCTTGATCTGCCACTACAAGTCAAACACAGGGTCAGGGTCTACAGCGCTGGCAGTCCAGTCAACGCACCTGTAAGACATTATCCTCCAGAAACAGTGGGGCTTTCTCTTCTAAACAAACCTCCATGCTAATTTGAAGAAATTTCAACACAGCTGTCAGGCTGGAGGATAAATGGTATCTAATCCGCCTCCTTTGGTGTGGCAGAAACCTGTCACCAATTGTCGAAAAATAAAGTGCTACAAGTGTGAAGTTTGTCAGGTGTCTTTGTTATTGTTTGGTTAGGGAACTACCTGAACTGTCACTAATAAATTAACTGTTATTGATGATCAGTTCACTGAAAACAGAAGGTTTTGATCAGTTTATTAGAAAAAAGTAAGGAATCTAACGGAATCATCTCTTTTGGGATGGTTATGTTGTTTTGGTTTTGGCAATATTGAATACCTTTTGTGGTGCTGTTCATTCCTAACTGAAAAATAGTACTAAGTACTACTTAGTATTTTGGGGGGGTATTTGTAGTTTAAATACAGCTTTTACTTAATTCCTAAAGGCAATGCATACTTTTTTACTTTTATACATTTTCCTTGACACCCAAATGTGGCACACTTTGAATGCTTGGTAGGAAAGGAAAATGGCTTGATTCATGCCCTAATCAAGACAACAGGCTCATCCCTACTACCTCTGTTCTGATGGACCTACAAACACTAAGGCTTTGCTTGATGTTGGGGTGTTAGTGTCTGCCCATGGCTACCAAAAAAATAATCCTACCTGGGACTGCTTAACATAGGGATTTTAAAAAATATATATTTTTTTTAACATTTACTTTTTATACCTACTGTGGATATAAAAAGTCTACACACCCCTGTTAAAATGCAAGGGTCTTGTGATGTAAAAGAATGAGACAAAGATAAATCATGTCAGAACTTTTTCCACCTTTAATGTGACCTATAACGTGAACAATTCAATTGAAAAACAAACTGAAATCTTTGAGGGGGAAAAATAAAAAATAAAAAACTCACAATAAGCTGGTTGCATAAGTGTGCACACCCTTAAACTAATACTTTGTTGAAGCACCTTTTGATTTTATTACAGCACTCAGTCTTTTTGGGTAGGAGTCTATTAGCATGGCACATCTTGACGTGTCAATATTTGCCCACTTGTCTTTGCAAAAGCGCTCCAAATCTGTCAGATTGCGAGGACATCTCCTGTGCACAGCCCTCTTCAGATCACCCCACAGATGTTCAATTGGATTCAGGTCTGGGCTCTGGCTGGGCCATTCCAAAACGTTAATCTTCTTCTGGTGAAGCCATGCTTTTGTGGATTTGGATGTGTGCTTTGGGTCGTTGTCGTGCTGAAAGG
>JACXGI010001005.1:0-24890 GCA_016801175.1 Esox masquinongy | reverse complement strand
TCACCCTGACTAAGGCCCCGGTTCCAGGTGAAGAAAAACAGCCCCAAAGCATGATGCTGCCACCACCATGCTTCACTGTGGGTATGGTGTTCTTTGGGTGATGTGCAGTGTTGTTTTTGCGCCAAACATACCTTTTGGAATTATGGCCAAAAAGTTCAACCTCGGTGTCGTCAGACCATAACACATTTTCCCATGTGCTTTTGAGGGACTTGATGTTTGTTTTTGCAAACTTCAGCCGGGCTTGGATGTTTTTCTTTGTAAGAAAAGGCTTCCGTCTTGCCACCCTACCCCATAGCCCATTCATATGAAGAATACGGGAGATTGTTGTCACATGTAGCACACAGCCAGTACTTGCCAGAAATTCTTGCCTTTAATGTTGCTGTAGGCCTCTTGGAAGCCTCCCTGACCAGCTTTCTTCTCGTCTTTTCATCAATTTTGCAGGGACATCCAGTTCTTGGTAATGTCTCTGTTGTGCCATATTTTCTCCACTTGATGATGACTGTCTTCACTGTGTTCCATGGTATATCTAATGCTTTGGAAATTCTTTTGTACCCTTCTCCTGACTGATATCCTTCAACAATGAGATCCCTCTGATGTTTTGGAAGCTCTCAGCGGACCATGGCTTTTGCTCTGAGATGCAACTAAGAAAATGTCAGGAAAATCCTACTAGAACAGCTGAACTTTATTTGTGATTAATCAGAGTCATTTTAAATGATGGCAGGTGTGTAATGACTTCTATTTAACATGAGTTTGAATGTGATTGGTTAATTCTGAACACAGCCACATCCCCAGTTGTAAGAGGGTGTGCATATTTATGCAACCAGGTTATTGTAAGGTTTTTATTTTTCATTTTCCCCCCTCGAAGATTTCAGTTTGTTTTTCAATTGAATTGTTCACATCATAGGTCACATTAAAAGTGGAAAAAGTTCTGACATGATTTATCTTTGTCTCATTCTTTTACATCACAAAAACCTGGCAATTTCACAGGGGTGTGTAGACTTTTTATATCCACTGTATGTATGCTTTAGCATTTTACTATGGCTTTTGAAAATGTGTTATATTTACAGGGAAAATCCATTACTAGACGCTATTTGGGGTTTTTTCTGGTCTCCCTAAATAATTATGTGTGATTGGAGGTGTTTGAGAGATAATTATACACTGCAGCAGTATTCTATAAACCGTGTGGAAAGAGTTCAACCAATAACATCATTGGTTGATTGTGCCTGCTGTCTTATCTAAAAATGAATGGAGTCATGTTTCGGATCAATTATTGTAGCCTTTGTGTTTCACCAATCACTCGATCACACTAGTGAAGGATAGATATGGATGTCCATGTTCAATAGAGCCATTGAACTAGTCTGAACAATGTTGCTATCAGCCAAAACATTGCAGGACAGTCAGGTTGACCAATTTTCTCTTTCTTTGTAAAGACTACAGCCTAATGGGGAAAAATACGTAGATCATGAGTCTATGGACAGAGAAGTATACAAATAGCTGGAATGCAAAGAATGTATTGCCCTTTGGAGGGAATTTTTTTTAACATATTGGAGACACCAGAGTTTTCTACTGTGCACTGTTTAGACTGCACTGTTAATCCTCACTGACCTCAGAACAGCCAAGTGGGAACACACTTCAGAAGGGGCAGAGGTGGATTTTATTATACAGAGGAAAATGAATGTGGATTCTTGGATTTTAATCTATGGCTACATATCGGGTGAGAGTTGTTGAATAATTATGACATTTCTAATAGGTATGATACTATGGATTTAGTGGTAATCCAAAATCATAAGGAAACAAGAAAAAGAACCAGATAAGCCTAGTTTAGCTGGCCCGCAATTAGAAGGGATGAATGTTGTTGCCCTCGCTGGATTCAAACCAGGGTCTCTTATGTGACAGGCTGGGTCTTCAACCGCTACGCCACTAAGCTATACAAGTGCAGAGTGTCGGTATTCTTATGCATTGTTAAACCAATTAGTCGAAACTCCACGGTTCTAGGAATTACTTCCCTACATTAGCTAACATCCAAACCAACAATAGGTATAACATGGTTGTTACACTACATTCAACATGTTAAATAAGAAAGAGAAAGAGATTACTGTAGATGGCTAGCTATGCAGTAAGGAAAACAATGACTCCAATCACTCCATTGCTGGTTCCACTACGCTATGTGAACTACGCTTTGTAAATCGCAATCGAGAAAAATGTGTTCGTTGCCGGTGAAATTCGTCCATTGCAATATAACCATAAAGTTTTACTTTAGGCTTACCATAATGTAGCCACTGAAGCTTGTAGCCAGCCAAGTTTTAGTCAGGCTGTACAATACCAATAATTAAAACAATGACTCCAATCACTCCATGGCTGGTTCGTTTCTTTAGAAAACAATGCCAGTTCTATCCAACCACTACTTCACCATCATTCGCGAAGTACGTACTTGTAGTACGTAGTATGTAATAATGCAATGTCTGAATCTCAAATCGCATCATTACATACTACGTACTAAAAGTACGTACTATGCGGATGATGGTAAAGTGAGTACTGTTTTGTATATAGTAAGCTAGTATGTGACAACTATAGTGAGAGTTATGAAGAGCACCGACATCACTAGAAAATCATGGATGGGAGGCTAAGCCTCGTTTTTGGGGGGTCTGGGCATACTCCCCAAAACATCTTTTCATCAAGTATTTCTAAAGTAACAACGGGTGTAAAATCTATCAAAATAAGGTTATTTTTGGTCAAGGTGGGCTAAAAGTGTACCTGTCTCATAGTTTGTGTTAGACGCTGATCTAATATGACTTAAATTCTATCTAAATAAAGAAATTAAAGTCCACTCTGTCTTCATCCAACACCAACAAAAGTCACAAAAACGGCCCACAAAAACGGCTCATTAGCCCATTCATCTCAGAATAAAGTCATAAAATTTTTTATCATAATTAAAAAAAGAAACATTTAACAACTGGATCTCCCTTCCTCTGAACAGAATACGTTGCAATACGTTAACTTCAAACCAAACAAACATGAATCTGTAAAACACGCACAGTTTTGCACTGTGTTCCTGATGATTATTAGTGACATACAAATGTTAGCTAGCATGTCATTAATGGGAAATTAATATTTTCAGTAGTTGGTTAGTCTTGTTGCTAAAAAATACGACCCCCTATTATCGGCCAGCGTCCCCAATCATTGGCCACTTTACTATTTTGTTGAATTACATTATAATTTATTTCTATTTGTATTACAAATGACAGATCTTAGTCTTCTCTGAAGTGTCAACTAGAAAGTTGTAGCTTGCTTTCTTGCCTTCCGGTAAAGAAAAAAGACTGATCATCACTTTGATATTACCTGACGTCTGTTCTGTCGAACATGTCGAATTTCACGAATTGCAACTTGCCTAAACAATTTCCATTCCATAATTTTTTAACCTCCATACATTTCTATAAAAAATGGTGGTGGGCTAGCTGAAAGGTTATATTGACTAGCAAAATGTACCGTTGCTTTCCACTGCTATTACATTTTGAACAGGATTTACTTAGTTACTCCGACCACTAGAAACGTTTGCTACTATTTATAGAAGACAGCGTGCTTCAGATGAGCGAGTCACGTTCAAAGCATCAAACTCAACTGAACATGCTGCCAAATGAACACAATGCTATACAATTTCTATACAATTTGTAAGAAGTTTAGATGTGATGCAAAGGTTGACGAAAAAAATAAATTACAGACAAAATATTGACCGATATATTGATTTATTTAGGGGGGGCTAATTAATATTTTAGGGGGGCTAAAGCTCCCCTAAAATAGGCCAAGCAACGTCCCTGATGAAGAGTATATAAGCAAAATATAGCTAGACAGAAAATAATAATAAAGTAAAGCAACAATATACGTAACACTGTACACTAGCAGCAGTTCAAAAAGAGTACTGTAAACTAGCAGCAATCTGGGTAATATTATTGATATAGTAGCAATCTGGGAAGTATTTTGAACATATGGATATGGCAAGTATGGCAGTAATATACATAACAGTGTGATCTAGCAGCAATTGGTCGTTTTTCAATATTATAGATGCATATGAGTGCAATAAGCTTATGAATGGTGGCATAGCACACTACAACTATGTAATGAGAATTAAGAAGAAAAATGTACACACAGCAAAAATATAGCAAGAGGATAAAGCAAAAATATACATAACACTGTACATAGCAGCAGTTTAAAAAGAGTCCTGTAAACTAGCAGCAATATTGGTAATAATATTGAATATTGTAGATATGGCAAGTAAGACAGTAATATAATAATATAAATGTGACTAAATACCATTGTTAATGCATTTTGAAATGTACACTAAAATTCAAAAGTTCTGTGTGACTTTTCGTCCATTAAAATAACATCAAATCAGAAATACAGTGTAGACGTTGTTAATGTTGGAAATTACTATTGTTGCTGGAAACTGACGATTTTTTATGGAATATTTACATAAGCGTACAGAGGCCCATTATCAGCAACCATCACTCCTGTGTTCCAATGGCATGTTGTGTTTGCTAATCCAACTGTATCACTTTAAAAAGCAAATTGATCATTACAAAACCCTTGCGCTGATTAAAGAAGGCATAAAACTGGCCTTCTTTAGACTAGTTGAGTATCTGGAGCAGCAACTGTGGGTTCGACTACAGGCTCAAAAGGACCAGAAACAAAGAACTTTCTTCTGAAACTCATCAATCTAAAATGAAGGCTATTCCATGTAAGAAATTGCCAAGAAACTGAAGACCTTGTACAACGCTGTGTACTACTCCCTTCACAGAACAGCGAAAACTGTCTCTAACCAGAATAGAAAGAGGAGTGGGAGGCCCCGGTGCACAACTGAGCAAGTGGACAAAGACATGAGTGTCTATTCTCACTCATGTCTTCTCACTCAACTGGCAGCTTCATTAAATAGTACCAGGGCAAAACACCAGTCTCAACGTCATTCGTTAAGAGGTGACTCCGGGATGCTGGCCTTCTAGGCAGAGTTGCAAAGAAAAAGCCATATCTCAGATTGGCCAATAAAATTAAAAGATTAAGATGGGTAAAAGAACTCAGACACTGGACAGAGCAAGATTGGAAAAAAGTGTTATGGATAGACAAATCTTAGTTTGAGGTGTTCTGATCACAAAAAAGAACTTTTGTGAGATGCAGACCAAACAAAAAGATGCTGGAGGAGTGCTTGACTCCATCTGTCAAGCATGATGGAGGCAATGTGATGTCCTGGAGGTGCTTTGGTGCTGGTAAAGTGGGGGATTTGTACAGGGTAGAAGAGATCTTGAAGAAGGAAGGATATCACTCCATTTGGCAGTGCAATGCCATACCATGTGGATAGTGCTTCATTGGAGCCAATTTCCTCCTACAACAGGACAATGACCCAAAGCACATAATTATTTCTAACCTTGTCAATGACAATATTTACTGTTCATTTTGCTATATTTCCTACAAAAATATTTTCAATTGTTTTCATGGAACACAAGGACATTTCGAAGTGACCTCAAACTTTTGAACATATTTTTTTTATATTTTTTGTTCTATTTTCTATTTCTATGGCCAACTGGGCCTGATTCAACTCAAACATTTACATTAAAATATCTCTATTCCACTTCATAATATCAGAGTCAGAAAGGGTTTTATAAGTACAAGCGTAATGGCTACCTTTGCCTAGCCACTGTTATCACTTCATTTGTTCCTGTTCAGACAGGAAGGAAGCAGACGTATTTAGTTCCCACCATTCACTGTTTTTACGTTGACTTCCTGTAACTAATGCCAGAAAAAAAAGAATTAGTTTAAGTTTTGGCTGGGGGGGTACATGGTATTAAAAAGGTACATGGTATTAACTTCACAGTATATCACAATCTCTGTGGCTAAAGAAGAGTGTCAAAACTAAACCAAGTGTCCTTTTCTTTCATTTTATTACTTCTCACTCTCAGCTACAGATGTGGTCTAGTTTGCTAAATTCTAAAGTCTGTCATGACAGCCTTATAGGTTCTGGGTGCTGGGATGACTAAATACTCTAGGAGTTTTACACCTTCTATTTCTATAGCGGAACCATATTCCATTTGTACCCCTGAGTAGAACCGTGCCAAAGAAAACCCTCTAGGCAGGCCCAGCCTCTGCAAGGCCATAGTTAAACCCAGGCTGGGTCTTCAACCTCATCCATTCCAGAATTGGAATGTACAGCCTGAGGCTCAGTAGCAGGTCAGCTGTTTGTATTGCTGTATGTATTGCTGAACCACAAGAAGGTTCTGAGAAAACATGAAGGGGCTAAGCCCCAAAGAGTAGTTTGATGCAGGTGCAAGTAAAACCAATTAAATTAACTAATTCCAAACCTCACTAATAAAATCTGCATGGTGCTGTCAATGTACATCAGCCATAACATTATGACCACTGACAGGTGAAGTGAATAACACTGATAATCTCATTATCATGGCACCTGTCAGTGGGTGGGATATATTAGGCAGCAAGTGAACATTCTGTCCTCAAAGTTGATGTGTTAGAAGCAGGAAAAATGAGCAAGCGTAAGGATCTGAGCGACTTTGACAAGGGCCAAATTGTGATAGCTAGACGACAGAGCATCTCCAAAACTGCAGCTAGGTGTTTCCGTCTGTAGTGGTCAGTACCTATCAAAAGTGGTCCAAGGAAGGAAAAGAGGTGAACCGGCAACAGGGTCATGGACAGCCAAGGCTCATTGATGCCCGTGTGGTCCAATCCAACAGACAAGATACTGTAGCTCAAATTGCTGAAAAAGTTAATGCTGGTACTGATAGAAAGGTGTCAGAACACACAGTGCATTGCAGTTTGTTGCAATATGGGGTTGCGTAGCCACAGACCAGTCAGGGTGCCCATGCTGATCCCTGTCCACTGCTGAAAGCGCCTACAAAAGGTAAGGGGAGCATCAGAACTGGATCACGGAACAATGGAAGAAGTTGGTCTGGTCTGATGAATCACGTTTCCTTTTGCCGGGTGCATGTGCGTCACATACCTGGAGAACACATGGCACCAGGATGGACTATGGGAATGAGGCAAGCCAGCGGAGGCAGTGTTCTGCTGGGAAACCTTGGGTCCTGCCATTCATGTAGATGTTACTTTGACATGTACCATCCACCTAAGCATTGTTGCAGACCATGTGCACCCTTTCATGACAACGATATTCCCTGATGGCATTGGCCTCTTTCAGCAGGATAATGCGCCCTGGCACAAACAAAAATGGTTCAGGAATGGTTTGAGGAACACAACAACAAGTTCAAGGTGTTGACTTGGCCTCCAAATTTCCCAGATCTCAATCCAACCGAGCATCTGTGGGATGTGCTGGACAAACAAGTCCGATCCATGGAGCCCCCCCTCGCTACTTACAGGACTTAAAGGATCTGCTGCTAACGTCTTGGTGCCAGATACCACAGCACACCTTCAGAGGTCTAGTGGAGTCCATGCCTCGACGGGTCAGGGTTGTTTTGGCGGCAAAAGGGGGACCTACACAATATTAGGCAGGTGGTCATAATGTTATGGCTGATCGGTGTATTTACTATAACTAAATACAAATAAGGAGCTACATGTAGAATTTCTGTGCCTCCATGTGGGTGGTCGAGTTGCACTGTGGTTTCAACAAACACTCATATCCAAGTTGCCCAGCCAAGATTGATGCAATATTATTGTTATGCTTATCAGTAAAGGTACACAAATAAAGCAAATAAAAAGCAAATGACTTGTATAATCCAATATATAGTGTCTGTCAGGAAATTCTCAATGCTGTTACTGAATTTGAATAGCCTAAGAAGTGAGAACAATGGGCCGTTTGGCAAGGGCATTTTGTGACTCTCCAGTTCCCATGGCTAGGAAATGTGAAGGACCATGCTTCCAGATCTGAGCACAGAGTGAATGCCTGATGGTGTGCAGAAGCAGACTGCATCCTGATTAATTTAAAAGACTGTGGGGCTGTGTTAGGTGGGCAAGAAGAGCCTGTGGTTGTGGTGGTTCCAGACCATGTAATTACACCCACTTAGTAGTGAAAAAAAAAAAGAATTAATAACACAAGAGTGGAATTATGGTCAGGCAGCCACTGACCACGGCCCACTTTCCCATACAGGTTGTTCTCCTAGCTAGTAGACATACAAGGCACAATTATCAATTTCCCATAATACCCCAGTACAGGGTTCCAGCAGCTCCTCGATGGAGAGATCCTGGGGAGTCAACATTTCTCTCAGAATGTAGTCGTCTGGAGAGAAACAATACTCTGCCTTGTCTCAACCTAGGAGTAGACAATTAAAATGAATAACCATTAGATAACCAGAACCAGTTTTCCTTGCATGAAAATTATTAGGACGGCCTCAGGAGACATAAAAAAACAAAACAAATATACAGTATATCCTGTACAGTTAGGTAAATATTTGGACACTGACACAGTTTTCATAATTTTGGCTCTGTATGCCACCACAATAGATTTGAAATGAAACAACCGAAATGCAGTTGAAGTGCAGACTTTCAGCTTTAATTCAAGGGGCTGAACAAAAATATTGTATGAAACGTTTAGGAATTGCAACCGTTTTCATACACAGTCCCCTTAATACAGGGGCTCAAATGTAATTGAACAAATTAACACAATCATAAATAAAATGTTCATTTTTAATACTTTGTTGAGAATCCTTTGCAGGCAATGACTGCATGAAGTCTGGAACACGTGGACACCACCAAACGCTGGGTTTTCTCCTTTGTGATGCTTTCCCAGGCCTTTAATGCAGCTGTCTTCAGTTGTTGTTTGTTCGTGTGTATTTCTACCTTAAGTTTTGTCTTCAGCAAGTGAAATGCATGCTTGATCAGGTTGAGATCAGGTGATTAACTCGGCAATTGCAGAATATTCCACTTCTATGCCTTAAAAAACTCCTGGGTTGCTTTCGCAGTATGTTTTCGGTCATTATCCATATGTAAAGTGAAGCGCCGTCCAATCAACTTTGCTGAATTATCTGAGCAGACAATATATCCCTATATACTTCAGAATTCATCCGGCTGCTTCTGTCTTCTGTCACATAATCAATAAACAATAGTGACCCAGTGCCATTGGAAGCCATGCATGCCCATGCCATCACCCTGCCTCCACCGTGTTTTACAGATGATGTGGTATGCTTCGGATCATGAGCCGTTCCAAGCCTTCTCCAAACCTTTTTTTTCCCATCATTCTGGTACAGGTTGATCTTAGTTTCATCTGTCCAAAGAATGCTGTTCCACAACTGGGCTGGCTTTAGATGTTTTTTGGCAAAGTCTAATCTGGCCTTTCTATTCTTGAAGCTTATGAATGGTTTGCACCTTGTGGTGAACTCTATATTTGCTCTTGTGAAGTCTTCTCGTTATGGTAGACTTGGATAATGATATGCCTACCTCCTGGAGGGTGTTCTTCACTTGGCTGGATGTTGTGAAGGTGTTGTTCTTTACCACGGAAAGGATCCTACGATCATCCACCACTGTTGTCTTCCATGGACGTCCAGGCCTTTTTGCGTTGCAGAGCTCACCAGTGCGTTCTTTTTTCTCAGAATGTACCAAACTGTTCATTTGGCCACACCTAATGTTCCTGCTATCTCTCTGATGGAATATTTTTTTTTGCAGCCTAAGGATGGCCTGTTTCACTTGCATTGAGAGCTCCTTTGACCGCATGTTGTGGGTTCACAGCAACAGCTTCCAAATGTGAATACCACACCTGGAATCAACTCCAGACCTTTTACCTGCTTAATTGATGAGAAAAATAATGAAGGAATAGCCGACACCTGTCCGTGAAACAGCTTTTGAGTCAATTGCCCAATTACTTTTGATCCCTTGAAAAAGAGGGGGCTACATATTAAAGAGCTGTAATTCCTAAACCCTTCCTCTAATTTGGATGTGAATAGCCTCATATTAAAGCTGAGAGACTGCACTTTGAGCCCATATTCATTATTTAACAGTAACTTGAATATATTTAGGTATCTATGTACGTCAGAGATGGAACCTCGGTTTTGCGGTCTCGGTCTCGAGACCTCTCGAGACCACATAGACGTGGTCTTGGTCTCCAGGGTTTGGGTCTTGCTCTGTGTCTCGGTCTCCAGTCTTGGTCTTGATCACCTCTGTGTAATGAGACCGATTTTTCTTTTTTTGCTTGTCCCTTTGCGCACCTGTAGTACTGTATTCACGCGGTTTCTATCATGTGTTGTTGAACTGCATGTGAACTGGCACCAAACAGGTCTGCAGCCGCCTGCAACCCTTGATGTTTGCAGGTAAATCATAGCTAGCTAGCTAATACGCACCTCATTATCTTAAGTGGTCATGATTTGTTCAGTTATATTTCCAACATAACTCATTACAGTACAGACTGCTGTAATATTATATTCATATATATTACCAAGCTAAAGTTAGCTAGGCTTGGTAGCTACACTAGCTAATTTGGCCAACTTTAACATTGTGGTGTGATGGACACAAAACTTTTCATTGTGGCTAGAAACTTTACAGTACATGAAAATGCCGTTTCCAGTTTTGACAAGTACCCACAGCCATTGATGTCAATACTATGGGTATCCAGAACAAACCTGACTGAGCAAAGTTAATGTTAGCCATGTAGTTAACTACCTAGCCAGTTAGCTAATGTGATCGCTAGCTAGCTAAGCACAGCAGTGTGAAAATAAGCTATAACATGTATGGATGTGTCAATCACATAGCATTTTTTTCTTATTTCAGTCTTTGTAAACTAATTTCAACCTAATAATTTCTGTTATAATCAGTAAAGTAATTTCATCTAGTAACGTATGTTTACTTCTATAAAACAATGCCATGCTGTGGCCTACAAAAAAAGAAATTATTTCCTTATATTATTTTCTTATTGTTTTATGTTTGGGAAACATTGGAGAGTCTAAGGTCTTGGTCTCAGTCTTGTTTTTTTGTGTTCAAAGTGGTCTTGGTCTTGTAATGGTCTTAACCCGCTGGGTCTTGGTCCCCATGGTTTGGGTCTTGGTCTTGGTCTGGGTCTCCTGGGTTGTGGTCTTAACTCCATCTCTGATGTATGTATATGTAAAGTACTAGTCAAAGGTAGGACACATCTACTCATTCAAAGTTATTTCTTAAGTTTTACATATTTCCACAATGTACAAGACTGAAGGAATGTGTCCCTAATTGATAAGGAGTCTATTCTTCTGGACTAGTCTTGTTATCCTTAGGTTAGCTAACCAGCCCCCACAACTTTAGTATTCAGGATAAAAGCCAGAGGGGGATGTAGAAAGGGTCTCTCTTGCATTTTCCTCCCCCTTTGCATCTTTAATCTTGCAACATCTCAAATCTCCGGAGAACTTTTATCTTTGATACTCACCTAGTATGCATTTTTTATATACAGAAGACCATCATTATGTCTGTCCTATTGTTGCTCATATTATGGCAAAAATAACTCAAGGAAGCAAAGAGAAATGACAGTCCATAAGGTCAATCATCCTGAAAGTTTAAATTTTTAAAGTATCTTCAAGTGCTGTCGCAAAAACCAATCAAGCACTATGATGAAACTGGCTCCCATGAGGAACATCACAGGAAAGGAAGACCCAGAGGTACTTCTTCTGCAGAGGATAGGTTCATTAAAGTTATCAGCTTCAGAAATTAGCAATTAACTGCACCTCAGATTGCAGCCCAAATAAATGCTTTACAGATTTCAACTAACAGACCCATATCAACATCAACTGCTCAGAGGAAACTGCGTGAATCAGGCCTTAATGGTCGAATTGCTGCAAAGAACTTAATACTGAAAGACACCAAAACGAAGACACTTCCTTGGGCCAAAAAACACAAGAAATTGACATTAGATGGTAGAAATCTGTCCTTTGGTCTGTTGAGTCCAAATTTGACACTTTTGCTCCAAAACCTGTGTCTTTGCGAGACTCCGAGCGGGTGAACGGATGATATCCCCACTTGTGGTTACCACTGTGAAGCATTGTGGAGGAGGTGTGATGGTCATACTATAAGAACGGACTAGATGCAGGTAAGTAAGCTAGCAAGTTATCGATCGATAGATAGCTGACTTAGTTAGTGTGTAACTGAATCAAACCTCTCTGTTTTGGAAGGTGCGTTCATGAGCAACTCAGAAGCAAGAATGTATCCGACCTCCAAGTGTGAGAATACACCTGAACACTTTTTGAGAGCTCAGAGAAGTAATGTTTGGTTTGACTTCACTCGACATGGCAGCGTTTGTGGTGAAAAATTAAAAAACAAAAATGAATTGCTCAAATATGACGTGCACAAATAAGTCATTGTATTTGTTTATATAGGTCGTACTAATTTGCGCAGGTGATTGTGATGTTATGGCTCCACCTCGCAACTTACAGGACTTGAAACATCTGCTGCTAATGTCTTGGTGCCAGATACCACAGGACACCTTCAGGGGTCTTGTAGAGTCTGCACTGTTTTGGCCACATGCGGAGGACCAACAGCATATATGGCAAGTGGTCATATTGTTTTGGCTTATCAGTGTAAACAGTGGGTATTCAACATCACCACGACCTTTCAAAATGTTCACCTTTTTTTGCCTTACAGCCTGAAATGAAAACACATAAAATCTGACTTTTTCAGGCTTTATTTACACACAGTAATCCACAATATCCAAATGAAAAAAAAAACATTAAAAAACTCAAATGAATTACAATTACAACACTAAAATACCCTATTTGCACAAGTGACCTCCCCCCTTAGAAGACTGTAAGGCAAAAGAATGTGAAGATTTTGAGAGTGTTGTGACTTTCTAAAAAATGCAAATAGCTCATGCATATATAAGTATTCAGACCATTTATTCAGGACTACATCTTGTCTAATCAGCTGAGTTTGCCACAAGTGGACTCCAATCTAAGACAGCTTAATTTTGAGTGTCATGGCAAGGGTCTGAATACTTGTATATGAGATACCACTGCAGCCTCATTGCCCAACAAACACAGGATGAGAGACCCACCACCTGTGGCACATTGTTATCAGTTCTATGTTGGAATAACTACAACAATAGGAGAAACTTTTTTGTGTTGGAAAAGGCTGCCCCTCCTCGCCCAGATGTGGCAGCTGCTCACCAAGCTAACTCTGCATGACGACATCGAAGCTTACCTGCACACATTCAACCTGGTGGCAGAGAGGGAGGGCTGGGATCTGGCGGAGAGGGACTGTATCTTGAGGCTGTTCCAGACCGTAGAGGCCCAGCAGGCTTATTACAACTTGCCTCTCAGAGAGGCACATGATTACCCTCAGCTCAAGAAGGATATCCTGCCCCAGCTGGGACTGTCCCTGAGTTGTGACGGGCAGTGGGGTAGGGCGGCCTGATGTTGCTGGATAGCATGGAAATGGTCCTGACTATTGGAGAACCCCCTTGTGTCCCCCTGAGCCGGCACCCCCTGGGATGAGCCTTTACCCACCAACCCGGGGAGCCAACCAACCAGATCCAAGGCCTCCCCAGTCACCCGCCGGCTCCAACTCCAGGGTCAGCTCACAACAGTCACACTGGTCAATGGGAGCAGCGTCACTCAGGTCCACCATACGGCCCTCCCTTCCGGACCACCTGGTACGTGCAACAAGAATGCCACAACCAGCGGCAGGGGAAAAGACCTGGTTAGTTGGGCCACCCCACAGACCAAAGTGTCCACCATCTTGGATCTTGCACACAACCACACCCTGGCTGATCACCAAGCAGCCCAGAAAATCGGCGGGCCACTTCTGAAGTCAGTCCAAGGACATGAGTACATCCTGGTGAAGATGCATATGGACATCATTGAAGAGTCCTGCTGCACATAGTGGTTGTCACAAAACCAGACAGCTCTTTCTGGTTCTGCAACGACTTCCGGGGGCTTAATGAAGTCTCCAAGTTCGACAATTACCCCATACCCCAGGTAGATGAATTGGTAGAGCAGCTGGGCAGGGCACGGTACACCACAACCTTCAACCTAACCGGAAGTTGGGAAGCCAGGCAAATGACAGCCTTCAACACCACCAGTGGCCACTTGCAGTACCGGGTCCTGCCCTTAGAACTCCATGGGCCCATGACACTTTCCAACATAGGAGGTACTTCATAGACGACGTCATGACTCACACAGAGAACTGAAAGGATCCACTCACCTGTCTCTGGAACATCTTGGAGGAGTTCAGACGGATCGGCATCACCGCCAATCCCAAGAAGTGCTACCTGGAATTGGCTGAGGCCAAATACCTGGGGCATCTCATCGGCCTGGGCATGGTCCGACCCCAGACTAACCGAGGTAATACAGCCCACATCGAAGACTCAGGTACATGCTTTCTCTGGGTTGGCTACTGGTTACTACCATCAGTTCGTGCCTCACTACTCATCTCTAGATTCTCCCCTCTCCAGCACACTCAAGAGGGTCATTTGAACACCCCAACTGGAACCCCGGTTCTCTGTGCCGTGGACTTCCAGCGGCCATTCACCCTGCTGACGGATACCTCTGAGACCGCGCTTGGCACCATGTTGTTCCAGGAGTTGGACTGGGAAGAGCACCCTGTCCTCTACATCGCAGTGGAGAAAGAAGTACTCGCCATCCACTGGTCTGTCCACAAGCTGCGTTACTACCTTCTGGGATGGAACTTCACCCTGGTGACTGTCCACGCACCTCTACAGTGGATGGCCATGGCACCAATGCCAGAGTCCCATTGGTGCCATGGCTCCTGGCCCTCCAAGACTACTCCTACTCGGTCCGGCACTACACAGGTTCACTCCACGGGAATGCTGACAGCCTCTCCTTGTCACACACCTCTGAGCCGGCTACGTACCGCCCCTCCATGGAGAGGGTCTGGAGGCTTTGGGGGTTGGGGGTGTGAAACATGGGCCTGGGTCACATCTCGTGGCCACTGCAAGAGGGCGCGTGTGATGGGAGGAATCAGGACCTTGGACGGAGCACACTGGGAGGGAAAGGGAACGCGGCTAGCCTGTGGAGCGAGGGCACACAGAGGAGGCAGTGTACAGAACTTCCAAGAGGCAACCGGGCGGACCAAAACCGCCCTCACACACAAGTGCCTTTCGTGATGGATGAATTGGGCAGCCATTTAGAGATGCGCAAGAAAGACATCTAACTTTTGTTTTTCCTTTCCTTTCACACAATTGAGTCATATGGGACTCTTCCGCCTCATCGCCTGCTGAACCCACCAGAAGAGAGACCCATCACCTGCTACACGTTTCACTTTGTTTAGTTACCAGTTTCACCCTTTGTTTTTGTTTGTATTTCTTTGAGTTAGTTCCTCTTTGTGTTTGTGGGATTTTTGTGTGTTTTTTCTGGTACAAAATAATCGCGGCCACCGTTCTACGCCTGCCTCCTGTCTCTCGGTCCCTGCTCTGCCTTGTTGTAATACATTGACTAAAAATGATATTTTTGCTGTACATATGAAAATACAATACAAGATGAATATCAGGCAAACATTTCTGAACGTTTCAACAAATCAATTTTTTACCAACTAAGAATAACAGCACTGTCAGAGTTCCATCCTCCCATTTTATGTGTGAATTAGTATTGGGACATTTGGCTCACAGGTGTCAATCCGGTGTTTCCTGTTGCATTGATCTTCCACACATAAAAGCTGTGAGTGTAGTCTCAGTTATAGCCTTTGCTTTTGCCTTTGGAATCCGCATTTGGTATCATTAGGCACAAAGCAACATCAAGACTAGGAAGCTGTCTGTGAAAGAAAAGCATGCGATTAGGATGCTAAAAGCAAAGAGGAACTCAATTAAACAAGTTAGACATAGTCAAATCAATGGTTTGTAATGTCCTTGGGGAAAAAAACACTAGTGTCTTCAAGAATCGGCAATAACCGGGTCAGCCAAGGAAAACATGACAGATAAATGACGAGCTGTGAAAAACCCAAAAATAATTGTCAGTGAAATTACCACCAACCTCCAGAATACTGCGTTGAAAATGTCACAGTTTACTCTTCACAGAACACTTCTGCAGCACAATAACAAAGTCTACACTGCAAGATGCAAATCTTTGATCAGCACCAAAACAGAAAGGCTAGATTAGAATTTTCTAAAAAGTACAGAGATCCGCCAGTACAGTTTTGGGTGGTGTTATGGAAGGTGAAAGTAATGGGAAGGCAGAAAAAATGGAGATGGAGAATGGAAATGGGGATGGAGAAAAACAAGAACTGCAGATTATCCAAAGCATATCACCTCATCTGTGAAGCATGTTGGAGGTAGTGTCATGGCAAGGGCATGAATGACTACCTCAGGAACAGGCTCACTCATCTTTATTGATGATGTAATGAATGATGGCAGCAACCAAATTAATTCAGAAGTGTACAGAGACATCTTGGCTACCAATGTGCAAGAAAATACATAATTGGGCGGCACTTCAGTACAATCAACCAAAACACACAGCCAACACAACCAAGGAGTTCATCAGTGGAAAAATGCATGTTAAACCTGATTTAAATTTGATTAACATGCATTTCACTTGCTGAAGAGGAGTCAGAAACCCCCCCCAAAAACAAGCAACAGCTCAAAAAAAGTTGGCAAAGCATCTCAATGAAAGGATTGGTAAAACATCTCAAATGATGATACCAAGTGTTTGGAGATCTCAATGGGTCGCAGACTCGCTGCTGTTATAGGATGCAATGGAAATAAGTTATTCTTAATAGTTAAAACATATATACACTACCTTTCAAAAATTTAGAGTCACTTACAAATTCCCTTGTTTTTCATGAAAACATACATCAAATGAGTTAGAATAGGAAATATAGCAAAATGAATTGGAAATATTAATATGAATTGGAAATATTAATAAGGTTAGAAATACTGATTTATAATTGAAAAAATAATTGTGTCCTTTAAACTTCATCAAAAAATCCTCCATTTGCAGCAATTATAGCCTTGCAGACGTTTGGCATTCTAGTTGTCCATTTGCTGAGGTAATCTGAAAAGATTTTACCCCATGCTTCCTGAAGCACCTCCCACAAGCTGGATTGTCTTGATGGGCACTTCTTATGTACCATACGGTCAGACTGCTCCCACAACAGCTCAATAGGTTTGAGATCCAGTGACTGTGCTGGCCACTCCATTATAAACAGAATACCAGTTTCTTCCCTAAATAGTTCTTGCATAGTTTGGAGCTGCACTTTGAGTCATTGTCCATTCGTAGGAGTCCAGTACGGAGTTAGATAACTGCCAAAAGGTTAAGCGTACATATTGTTGGGATTGTAAGAAAATCCATACGTAAATTGGTATGATCGTAAAAAAAGTCATATGTAAAACATGAAATGTAGGCATGAAATTAGATCTGTGAACGTACAAACACCCTGTTACGATGACGGACTAATATTTTTTGCTTGTATGAATCTAGTTTTACAATTCTAAAATACAGCATCACGTTCTGGAGTTTTGGCAGTTTCATCTCATCCTCCCAAAAAACGTTACCGAAAATTTCCGGGATGAGTGCTAATATAACAAGCAGAGGCAGTGTGAACAACAGGAAATCAGGGAAACAGGAAATAGGTATCCGGCAAGATTTCAATTTAAAAGTCTCTTTCCTCCTGCATGCAAAGTGAATGCTCATGTTCATGTGCATAACTACTCTTTGTTTGTGCTTTAGTTTCATGTGTAATAAAAATCACAAGGGTATAGTGTCCTTGTCATTTTCACACATGTATTTTACCTAACTTGATAGCCTACTGGTGTAATGCCTTAAAAACCAACTATGGACTATTTTGAACATGAAATCTGGAATGGCAACGCTATGGTTGAACACTGGGCTAGCGGTCCAACTTACTGTTGCTAGCTTCACAGTTTCGAAGAGCTATGTTCGGTTCATATCTTTGCAGATGCCAGATTACTGACAAAAGTTTGTATGTAGAAAAACGATTTGTAAACAAATAAATGGAGACGTAAAGTAAGAATTTAACGTGTGAAACGTCGTAAAAGGGTGTTTGTACGTTCACAGATCTAATTTCACGCTTACGTTTCATGTTTTACGTCTGACCTTTTTTACGATCATACCAATTTACGAATGTATTTTCTTACGATCCGAACAATACGTACGCTTAACCTTTTGGCAGATATCTAACTCCATAGTCCAGAAGCTATGGTATGGCATTGCAAATTGGAGTGATAGCCTTTTTTCTTCAAGATCCCTTTAACCCTGTACAAATCTCCCACTTTACCACCACCAAAGCACCCCCCAGTCCCTCACATTGCCTCCACCATGCTTTACAGATGGTGTACTTACAAAAGTAACTTTTGTAAGGGCGTCTTATGAAATTGTACAACGGGGATCAACGCAAGATTGTTTTCTTCACATTGGTAGAAATGTTTAACAGGCAACGATGGTTACAAACTGTAGTATTTGCGAGTTTCAGAATACCTGTCTGTGTTAGTGTGGGCGGATGCTGGGACTTCCGTGTAAGATGTGCGGCATTCTCGTAAAGACTTGAAGCAACTTGTGAAATCCGATTTTTGATTGCTGTATTATGGACAGCAATAAAAAATGTGTTTGTTAAATGTTGAAGAGATTAATGGCGATATGGTGACAATAGCCAGCGTTTATACATATTTTACCGTCAACTCATCAAAACTGTGATGTATGTAAATGTATATTTGAGTTAGAATAATATTTTAACCTGTAAGTGGATCGTTATTTACACGTTAAGCTAGAGAAATGGCGAAAGATATTGCTAACAACAGACGACACGGAACAACCAACAACATCTACACATAATCAACAGACCACACCCCAAAATACAAACGAACCGGACGTTACTTTGTTGCACAGCGATGCACACAATAATCCTCAGATGCAAGGTTTGTTAACCAAGTTTAGTAGCCCCCGTTTTTTACATGATCTAGTTGACTCTCCTCTGAGTTCTCTGATGCAAACTCATTGCAATGATGGCGATGTTAGAGTAATACAACGTAATGTGTTTGAAAACGTTGAATTACGACAGTTGATAAATTCACAAAATACTGGTGAAGTTGGGGATTTTGGCACATTCTATGCAATCATTATGGCAGGCTTGGATACTTTGATTGTCAGAGCTTCAGACTTTCTACACGGGCCTGGTGATCGTCTGCAGATTGAGTTGATTGGTGAATCTCTGATATCCCCCGTACATGTGACCATGAGAGCAGATGAACATAACGCACGTTTGGCAATTTACTTGAAAGTGTTATGCAGAGTAATGCTGAGATTATGATTGATGAATCACTAGAGCAGGTGGTTCATTGGTAAATTGTCAACAACCGTGAGGGTGGTGCCCCGCGACGTAAAGCTCAAACACTTGAGCTTGACGTCAATATTACGGTTGATAGAGCAGATTATCAATAAAAATAGAAGGCATTTATATGTTGCTGTGAATAATGATTCTACATGTTTTTCCGTTTGTTTGATGTGTATATTGAACCCACAGTACACATATGCTGAGGCCCTGGTTAGTGGTCATGAGTTACATACGGGAGCTGGTTTAGCGTTAGATGATTGTGTGGCATTCACAGATATTGTTCGGTTTGAAGAAATGACAGGGTGTAAAATTGTTGTCTTTCATCGAACACGGGATGGTCACTTTACCAAGTTTCAAAACAGCGAGGACACCCACCCTAGAACTGTCTTTATGTACTTACACGATAACCATTTCTATGGCATCATGAATCTGAAGGGTTTTCTGGGTGTGTCATATGTTTGTGAGTGGTGTTGTACAGGTTTTAACACCCGTGGTGATCATGGCTGTAAACATAGCTGTAGTGTCTGTCTTCATGAAGATTGTCATACCCAACCCCGTAACACAAAACAGTGCCCAGACTGTAAGAGGATATGTTATTCTGACTTTTGTTATAGACATTTTCTGGCAGGGTCACCCAAAGTGTCATTGTTCAGCAAGCAACAATCCGGTGACGAAGATTCAGTACGGGTTGATGCACCAACAATGGCTGACAAAGCTTGTGGCTTTAAAAGAACAACACAACGTACATGCTCAATACATATGGGAGTGTGAGTGGAATCAGCTTAAAAACACATCGGCAGATGTCAAAGCTTTCTTGAAGACCTTTGATGCTCCAGAGCGCCTTGACCCTCGGGATGCTCTTTTTGGCGGTCGTACCAACGCAGTTCATTTGAAATTTACGGCTCGAGAAGGGGAGACTATTCAGTATAACGATGTCTGTAGTCTTTACCCATTCTGCAACAAGACAAAGACTTATCCGATTGGGCATCCAGACATAATCTTTCGAGATTTCAAACCGCTAGACATCTACTTTGGTATTGTTAGGGCTACGGTGTGTCCACCGAAAGGCCTTTATCACCCCGTTTTACCACACAGGGTTGGCGGTAAGCTGTTCTTTCCCTTGTGTAGATTATGTGCAGAGTCTAAAACCAGGTAACTCATTGTTTACATACTGATTCAGAAAGATCTTTAACTGGTACCTGGGTTTCTATTGAGCTGGTTAAGGCTGTTGAGAAAGGTTATCGTATTGTGAAAATATTCGAAGTCTGGGATCTCACCAGGACATCAGATAATCTTTTTGCAGATTACATGAGAACATTCCTGAAGCACAAGCAGGAAGCTAATGGCTTCCCGCCATCTATGGATGACGATGATGCTAAAGAACAGTATATCCGTGAATATCATGAAAAGGAAGGTGTGCAGCTTGACAAGGAAAACATTGTTGTAAACAGTGCTAGGCGATCATTGGCTAAATTGGCAATGAATAGTCTTTGGGGTAAGATGAGTGAGCGGTCTAACCTTATGAACACAATGTTAATTACAGATCCGGAGGAGTTTAGCCACCACCTTTTTTCCAATGAAATAGAAGTTGGTTATTTCTCTTTCATCTCAGACACAGTTGCGATGGTACAGTGGCGTTACACAAAACAGACACCAATCAAACCACGTAACGGCAACATTTTATTGCCGCGTTCACAACCGCTTATGCTAGACTCAAGTTGTATTCACTCTTGGAGAAGTTGGATAGACATGTACTCTACACAGACACTGATTCAGTGATCTTTGTCACACGCCACGGGGATTGGGTACCCCCACTGGGTCCATTCTTGGGTGACTTGACCAGATGGTGAGTTACCAGATGGTGACAGCATCGCACAATTTGTTAGTGGTGGGCCAAAGACATACGGTTACAAAACCGTTAAAGGTCTGACCTGTCTCAAAGCAAAAGGCATTACACTCAACAGCTACAACACAACCATTTTTAATGTGGAGACGCTAACACGACTGGTTGATAACTTTGTACGAGGCGAGGGTGGTGATGATGATCATGTCCTTGCTAATGCAGACACAATTGCGAGAGATAAAAGAACATTCACTTTGAAAAACCGAGTAGTGTCTAAGCGTTTCAGAGTTGTGTACAACAAGCGTGTACTGCTCCCTGATTACAGCACAAGGCCTTACGGGTACTAAATCACATTCTAGGATGGATAGCGGTTTTGACCCATAACCTCAACACCCATTCAGCTGTGTCATTAGTGGCCCCAGTAACTCGAGTAAAACATATTTTGTGAAGATGCTGTTGGATAATGCTGACGTTGTTTTCTCATGGGTTTATTCATGGTGGCAACCGCTGTATGACGAAATGTTGAAGGTGAGGGAGATTACTTTTATAGAAGGTCTACCAACATTGCTGTGTGATGACAATCGGCTACCGATTCAGAAAAACAACCTTTTAATTACTGACAATTTCATGAAAAGTGCATCAGAGAATTTGGAGATGGAGAGAGTTTCCACACAATATTCACACCACCGTAACCTGAGTGCAATTTACCTTGTCCAAAACATGTTTGTTAAAGGCAAATCTAGTAGAACTATTAACTTGAACACAAACTACCTCATCTTGTTTAAAAACCCCCGTGACAATCAGCAGATTGGCATTTTAGGCAGATTTACATTTGGTTATTTACTTATTGACTTTAAAGCTACAACACCAGAAGACTACCGTCTGAGAACGGGGTTGTTTTCAGGGGATTGGCCGGTCGTGTACGTTCCTAAGAAAGTTTGATCATGTCTAAACGGATTCGTAGAAATTTACCACTTTTGAAGATGCTATTTAAGGCACCGGCAAGTCAATGAAAAGTTATTTTAGAATCAGCTTCCACCAACCATATTCTATCACTCTGTGAAATAGCGCCTAATCTATGGCGCGGAAATATACCCTTCACAGAATCGCAGCTCCGAAAAATAAAGAGACAAAAAGCCAAAATTACACTGAACAAAATTATAAACGCAACACTTTTGTTTTTGCCCCCATTTATCAAGAGCTGAACTCAAAGATCTAAGACTTTCTCTATGTACACAAAAGGCCTATTTCTCTCAAATATTGTTCACAAATCTGTCTAAATCTTTGTTAGTGAGCACTTCTCCTTTGCTGAGATAATCCATCCACCTCATAGGTGTGGCATATCAAGATGATGATCAGACAGCATGAGTATTGCACAGGTGTGCCTTAGGCTGGCCACAATAAAAGGCCACTCTAAAATGTGTATATACATGTCTCAGTGTATATACATGTCTATAAAGAACACTTCAGTCGCAAAGAAAAGAAAAACCATCAACCAATCTGGAGGTTTTCTACTACCGTTACTAAGCATTGCAGTACCGTTCCTAACCAGTCTAATTGCATCGAGGCACGGTTAAACAACATGGATCATGCTCAGAAAATGTTTCTGGTGCCACAACATCAGTTAGAAAAACTGCGAGAATCCAAAACGCCTAGCACCGATGTAAGACAATCTGTTGAAAATGATTTGGACTCATCAATTCGCAATATACTGTTAAAGCCTGATATGGATTTACATGAGAAAGCTAAAAGATACTCTGCCATTTTACAAAGATTTTTGACTGTTGTGAGACAGGGGGAGCTTGACACATATACACTGACTTTAAGTCTACCCGGGTCTGAGACGGCCTGATGTGGTAAACATGACTGAGACTAAGCAAACTGTTGACCGAAATGTTGACCTTGTTGATTAAATTTTGGATAACGTGCCTGCGAGGCGTAGGAAGAATGTTGAATATATCCTTAATAGAATGCACAGGTCTAAAGATTTGACTTCATGGACTTCAAATGGTGAATTCATTTTCAAAGGAGAGATAATCAAGGGTTCGCACCTGTTGCATCTGGTTAAAAGTGTGACAGCAACCAATAAAATTGCTGAGACTAGAAGGCCATTGGGGTGGGGGGTGTTTTTAGAGGCCATGGCATGTCTCAACATGCCTTTTACAACTATTCCAAATGAGCTTGTAGGCGTAAAATCAATTTGTATAAACAAACATCTGGCGACACAATGGATGATTTAGCCACTCCCCCAGCAACTGGTTATCAACCAACCAAAGCTTTCTTTGTACCCCCTACCACGGACCCCACAAAATGGCTTCCATTTTAATGTTTTTATTTTATGCTTTTTTATCATTTGTGATTCATTGTCAAAGTGTATGTTTTACCTTGAATAATTGTTGTATGAAAAATAATATGTAAACATTGATGTTGTTTTACGATTGGTTTTATTTTTGAATAATAAAGCTGACATACACATGATTTACTTTCTTCAAAAACCATGACACAAATTAAACGATTCACAAGATTGAGCATGTTGTATGCAATTAAACATCTGCTTATCATGCTTACTCTGGTACATCTTAGATACAAACTTTGAGACAAGCACATAATTTTTTCGTAAATCATCAATATAAAAAGACATAGCATCTTTATAACACAGACCTCTTGTCATTAGATAGAGAAAGAACACACAATGTTGTCCACACGTGGCTGAAATCATGTCCTGGACTTGTTTTGAACTGAATTCCACATTCTCACAGGTTTGTAGAAAGGCACTGATTGACTTGGGAAAATATGTAAACTCTGGCGGGTTTCCAAAACTGTCATAAAACCTTCCAACGCCATCATCTGTGATGTAAATAGCCAGCCAGTGCTCCCCGGGGTGATTGCTCGGGTGTGTATTAACAATCATCATTGATGCAACATCTCGGACTGGTTCACCACACCGGTCAACTCTGCGGTATTCATTTCCACACTGTTTTCCTAATAGTAGTCAACCATGACTTGCCGCCAGTTTGACACTTCGATAATGGAGTCAAAAATTGAATAAACAACCAAATTAATTGTGTGGTTATCTGAACCTCATCTCAAGTCGTACATTCCCTGACTTGATCAAGGATAGGTGCTGACCGCATTCCTCATCCGGCGCGCAGTTGAATGCATAAAGGGCAATAGCCAAGGCTTGGTCCTTTAGGTGTTTTCCTGAAGCTAAGGCCGATTGGTAAAATTCAGCGCACTGCTGACCCCGTTGTGTAATTTGGTTGGAATGGTTTGCTAGGAAATTGCTGACCATCTACATACATAGCCATCAACTCCAAATTATAATGTTTGAAATTAAATGGATTTTTTGTGTAACTTCCTGTAAAACTGTCATTGTCCACCAATCCAATGACAATACATTTTGGCAGAGGTCCTAAAAATAGGTTTTCCTGGTTACAAACGCGACCCCCCGCCGGTAAACTAAATGTCTTCATACACACTCTCTCAATTGGGTACTTGGCAGTGGTTGAGAGTAGCGCTTGAGCATGTCCAAATTTCACGGCTGGTGAAACAGACACTTTCTTGACAAATAGTGACGCAGATAATATATGCAAACGATAACGCACATCCCCTGCCCCCATAAGACAGAATTCGTCTTTACCGCGGACCATCCTGACCTTTATGTCAACCCCGTTTAACATGAGTTTCTCTTGAAAGAAGATATCACTATGAACAGGGCCGATCATTTCAAATGTTGTACTATCCGCTGAATAGGCAGCCCTTTTCGTGAGTCCATCGTTCTCGCCTGCAGGGTCCGTAACATCCATGTGACCTGCTGCGTCCTTGTAAAACAAACCAGCTGAAAACTGTGTCT
>JACXGI010001004.1:82742-106740 GCA_016801175.1 Esox masquinongy | reverse complement strand
CAGTGGTCTGACTATGTCCCAGTGGTTCTGACTATGTCCCAGTGGCCTGACTATGTCCCAGTGGTCTGAGTACAGTACGTCCTCACATGCAGTGCATTCTTTTCATTAGGCATTAAATACTCTGAATCCTTAATATTGCTCTTTGTAGCATAAACTCTTGATTTCCAACTTGAAATATTTCCTTTCTCTCTGCTCTTATAAGTCTTACAAGGCTTGTGACCTCAAAAGTCCCAGTGGTGATGCACTTGTCTGATCTCAAGGGGTCCTGTCTAACTCAGTCAGTAGAGCATAGAGCTTTGGTTGCTGGTTCCATTCCCGCAGGGGGCCAGTATGAAAATGTATGGAAATGTATGAACTCACTACTATGGTATACACTCACTCTGGATAAGAGTCTCTGCTAAATTACTTTACATTTAAAACATTTTTGAGTATACCTTTGTAAGTATACCTCTCTATGTAATGTTTAATGTGCTGCTGAAGGCCTGCAAGTCTTGATGTTTAATCTGATTTAAAACAGAGCACATTTTTAATTACCCACAATTTAAATTCTCAAAAGCGTAGTGGATGTTACAGCGTAGTCTCTGAAAATAGCCACAATAACAGGCTACTGAAATGTATGTCTGTTTTTGTGGTGGTGTGTAAGGGGACACTGCTAGTGCTTGTAACGCTGGTGTTTGTTGTGCAGGTGCTTGTAATGCTTGTTTTGTTCCTGAACAGGATATCACTGGGACACATCAGATTGGATGCTCTACGGTAGTGCTCAGCATCCCGTAGACCAGGAGGTGTTGCAGTGGAGATGCATGGAAAGGCCTGCCCTGCCCTGCATCGACCCTGACCTCCTTAAACCGGGCTACTATGAGGGAGGCCCTGATACTGAGAATGTCTCCTCTCCACCAGCTGATCTGGATGAAGTACCCCTGTCACCTCTCTTAGGCTTGAGCGGCGGTTATGATGACACCCTGCTGGACATACCAGGCCACCCAAACACACATTTCACCTGCGGCCAGCAGGGTCAAAGAAATGACCAGAACCATCTCTACCCCATAGACACGTCCATAGGCTATAACCCAGGAGACGACATGGTTCAGATAGGGACAAACCATGACCCTTTTGAGATAAGAGGGGGACAGACACATAGCAGCAGGTCTGACCTCCCAGGCTTGGGGGAGGGGTCAGAGGTCAGGGGTCAGAGTAACCAGCCGAGCTGTGACGCAGGCTTGTTTCCCAAGCCCTAGCTCTGGACATGTGGTCTCTGACCAGCGACTGAAACTAAATTGAATGTAGAGAATTTAAAGACAGACCCTACAGCTCAGTGCTTTGGCTCTCTTTTGAAAACACCAGAGGTTTCTTCTTGTCTGGAATGATGCTCTACCCTTTGACCTGTTGAACTTAAATGTCACAACAGACCAGTAGCTGGAAAGAGAGATATTCTTACAGAGATCCTGAACTTCAAAAACAATGTGTCCTTGTTAAGATTGACAGTATTTTTGTACATAACACATAAACAAATTGTGAATGCTATGTGATTTCTGAACAAAAAGCTCGCACTATGTCTTTTTGGAATGGCTAATACTGTAAATTCCATACATATCTGCGTATTCATATTAGTGACATTGCATTGCATGAAGCTTATGTCAGGGTAAAACTGATTATATCCCAGTTAGCGATTTGCTTGTACAATAAACATTTCTTTTAATGATTCTGCTATTGAATCATTGCTGTCATGTTTTAGTATACGAGTACAGATCTACAGTAGCCAGGAGAAAAGGTAGTAGCATTAGCTATCCTGTTCTCCTGCAATATCCTGCTGTCACCAGTGAAGGGGGGGGGGGTGAGGGAGAGAAGTCCTTGCTTCAACCTCAAGCTCATTCTTCTAAAAAGATGTAACAATTTCTACTTCTGCTCACAAAACAGCTTTTCAATGTTTCAATTGGTCACGCCGACCTGGGTTTCAAAAGAAGACCACTATTCCTTCCCCGGGACACACGTGTACTGGTGGAGGTTATATAGCCTGGCAATAATACTGTCATCTTCTTAAGCTGGGAAGAAAATTACTTTAGAGATAATTGTCTTTCAGTTTTTCTCAGAAAATATAGCAAGCAAGAGACATACAAACATTTGATGTATAGATGACCCTAGAGTTCTTGATAGAGAGAGCTAAGCTGCTCAGGTGTGTAACACACGATGGCAGTACAACCCAAGAAAGCTTTCGTTAGTGGTTTGGATTAGACACAATAAGTACATTTCATGTAACCTATCTCAGATGAATGTACGTGTCAGACGTCTTTACATTCTCAAACCAGGGAGGAGGTAGGGAATTATCCCCTACAGGATGCTTTGATTTGGATTAAACAGGTCTATTTTGTACTAGATGTCAAACAAATCCTTGTGACAGCTTGTAAATGCAGTGCCGTGGGTGGACCTTGGGGGAGAGGAGCGGAGTCTAATAACGTGATGTGGCGGCACGCTCCAGACCGGAACATGTGACACAGGCGTGACGGAGATGTATGAAAAGCATTCAAACACATTTTGGGGTTTAGTATCCTTGTGGGGACAATCATCCCTATCAAAAAAATGTATTCCCTAACATATAAACCTAGCCCTGACCCTACCCTTAACCCCAAACCCATGAACATGTTCCACCAGGTCAATTGTTCCTTGTTTTACTAGCCAGGATTTTTTGGTAGTCACTAGGAAAGAAAACCCACAAGGACCCATCACACACTGCACACTCTCTCACGCACAAGCAAACAAACGTTCCGGCTAATGAGGAGCACAGCTGTTAATAACAATACATAATATATTATCTGTCCTCAGACCTGGTCAAATTGATCAATAAACCAACGCTGTGTCCAGGTCAACCCTGACTCACTCAATCACACAGACGCCTATCCCTCCTAAGGATATTCTCTTTACTGAGTGCTTATAATGTCCATTCAGAGACCGGGTCGTACCATTACACTCATGCATTTGTTTGTCAAAGAACAATCTAGAATGGAGTCCACGCCCCACATAATGTGGCGTGAGATAGTGCTGATGCATCAGTGTGTCCTCTGTCAGGAGGTTTGAGAGATTTGGCATGGGCCCCCAGTTCCTCAAGAACCGCTGCATGAACCGCTGCCCTTGACCACCAAGCCTCTGCAGATGGCCGAGGTGATGGTGGTGGGGGGCTCCCCGCCATGTTGGACATTTACACTAGGTGTTGTCAGAGGAAGTACAGGAAAATTGCCAAAAACAAGGCTGCCACCTCTGCCATGGAATGTTCTCTTCACTACCGTCTGGCAAGAGGTGCCATAGTGTCAGGTTTCAGACCAACAGACTCTGGGCAGTTTCAGTCCTCAGCATTAAGCCTAATGAATAGCTAATCAATGGCTCCCCTCCCTGACCCACTGATCATCTGCACTCTATCTACACTGACTCTATCTGGACTGACTCTATCTGCACTGACTCTATCTGGACTGACTATTCATAAACGTCAATGCTGCTTATCTTTAAATAATTTTCTGCCTGTTCACTATTACCTCTGCTTACATATTCAGGTCCCTCGTAAATTGGTATGGAGGAGAATTGGGATGGCTGGAACCCTTTTTGCCTTCTGTGTCAAATTCTCAGAGATAGTTTTATTAGTTTTACATTGCACATTCAGTATGTTACAACCCTGTTTCCAAAAAAGGTGGGACACTGTGTAAAATGTAAATAAAAATAGAATGCAATGATGTGCAAATAATTTAAACTCTATATTCAATATAATAGTATAAAGATAACATGTCAAATGTTGAAACTAAGACTGAGAAATGTTATTGTGTTTGGAAAGAAATATGCCCACTTTGAATTTGATGCCAGCAACCAGTTTCAAAAAGGTTTGGACAGAGGCAACAATAGACTGGAAAGGTTGCTAAAAAAACTAAACCTGGTGGAATATCACACACCTAATTAGGTCAATTGGCAACAGGTTAGTAACATGATTGGGTATTAAAACATCATTCCAGAGAGGATGGGTCTGTCAGAAGTAATGATGGGGAGGGGTTCACCACTCTGTGAAAAACTGCACGGGCAAATAGTGCAACAATTTAAGAATAACGTTTCTCAACGTAAAATTGCAAAGAGTTTGGAGATCTCATCATCTACGGTACATGAGATCATTAAAAGATTCAGAGAATCTGGAGAAATCTCTGTACGCAGGGGACAAGGCCAAAAACCAATATTGGATGGACGTGATCTTTAGGCCCTCACGTGGCACTGCATTAAAAACAGACATGATTCTGTAGTGGACATCACTGCATGGGCTCAGGAACACTTTTGAAAACCATTGTCTGTGAACACAGTACATCGATGCATCCACAAATGCAAGTTAAAACTCTACCACGCAAAAAAGAAACCATATATAAACAAGATCCAGAAATGCTGCTGCCTTCTCTGAGCCCAAGCTAATTTAAGATGGACTGAGGCAAAGTGGGAAACTGTCCTGTCGTCTGACGAATCAAAATTTGAAATGATTTTGGGGAATCATGGACGCCGCATCATTCGGGCTGAAGAGGAGAGGGACTATCTGGCTTGTTGTCAGTGCACAGTTCAAAAGCCAGCATCCGTGATGGTATGGGGGTGCATTAGTGCACATGGTATGGGTGACTAGCACATCTGTGAAGGCACCATTAATGCTGAACAATATATACAGGTTTTGGAGCAACATATGCTGACATCCAGACGTCTTTTTCAGGGAAGGCCTTGCTTTCGGCAAGACAATGCCAAACCACATTCTGCACATATTACAACAGCATGGCTCTGTAGTAAAAGAGTCTGGGTGCTAAACTGGCCTGCAGTCCAGACCTGTCACCTACTGAAAACATTTGGCACATTATGAAATGAAAAATTCAACAAAGGAGACCCCGAACTGTTGAGCAGCTGAAATCCTATATCTAGCAACAATGGAAAACATTTCCATTTCAAAACTACAGCAACTGGTCTCCTCAGTTTCTAAATTCTGACAGAGTACTGTTAAAGAAGAGGTGATGCAACACAGAATTTAACATGCCCCTGTCCCAACTTTTTTGAAATGTGTTGCTGGCATCAAATTCAAAATGGGCATATTTTTTTCCAAAAACAAAAACATTTCTCAGTTTCAAAATTTGATATGTTGTCTTGGTACTATTTTCAGTTGAATACAGGGATAAATGATTTGCACATCATTGCATTCTGTTATTATTAGCATTTTACGCAAAGTCCCATCTTTTTTGGAAACGGGGTTGTAATACAAACAACTTAAATCAGTCTGCTACAATTTTTGGTATGAGTGTTGTCTCTCTAAATCAAACAGACAAGTTGTGACACTGTCAAATACATATTACAATCCACCCCATCTCCTAGGTTAGCCTTTAATAAGAACATGAGAACAAAATTTCCATGTTTAACATTTCGTTTGGTGGCTATAAAAGAATAATACAAATCATAACATTCTTAGTATTTTTACACATTTTTATCAACTGGCCTTTTCCAACTAAACCATTAATGTTGGACATGTTCACCCAATGTCACAATAAACCAAATGCAGTGGTCCACCCAAACACTGTCATGTGCAATACATTTTGAACACAGACTGCACAACTTTCACACTGTTCAGCGGTTTCTGGCATCTCTGACTGGCAGCTCGTTTCACTAGACCCAACAGTTCTCATCAATCCCATTTACTGTAGCCTGTGTCATATCCCCCCTGAGATTGTCCCTTCCTCCAAAAAGCTCCTCTATCTGTCTCTGATCTCAGCAACCAAGAGCCAAATCTCAAGTAGTGTTTTCTCTGTCCATAGGAGACTGTCACTGGCCTGTGCTATCATGTGTGATTTTGACCACAGTGTTCGAATCGTTCCCAAAAAAGATTCTGCACTTCTTCAAGCCTTGTTCTTTAGGCTCAGACATTTAACTCTGAGGGGTTACTCTCAGTTTGAAGACTTGTTGGAACTCATCGTAAAGAGTCCTTGCATGTTGCGTCAATGTGTCTCACAATCTCAGTAATCACAACAGGGTTTTTATTTGAAATGTTTATAAGATATTGCAAACCCAAATGTGTTCCCATCTAGATATTGAGCCACATTCATCATTCATAAATTAGCATCATTGGTACATGTTTTGTCTTAGTCATCAGGCTTCTTTTGAAATATTTGCTTGTATCTATTCTTGGAAACGTTGAATCCTTCAGAATGAAATGCTGGACTCAACCATACGCTGCAGCTCTTGACGTCACATGGCTAAATCATATTGCTTGTGTCATCACTTCAAAAACAGTCATTTCTGACATTGGCCTCTGCCCAAGTCCATATCAAAATTAATTGATGATACTTCCTCTTGTATGTGAAAATAGCCAGAGCCTGCTGAGTGACCCATGGAGGCCCTTCAAGTGCCAGCTAGCGAGCCAAAGCTAGCAATCCAAAGCCATATTCAACTCTTTCAAAACACTCTAACCTTGCTACGGTACTAAGTGCTTGGCGTAGAGGACGGTGTCCTGCTAGGTCCAATACAGGCTGGATAAATTAAATTAATGGGTCTACAGGCCAGGACATAGACCAGATGTCTTTTTTTCTAGTTTACTCAATATACCAGGCAGTAACTGAATGAGACTAATCACCTCTCAGACTGAACTCACCTTGGCCAAGGAGCTTTCATGGTTTACTGATACCTGTGTTTTTTTTTATCACCTTTCCCAATCTCCTTTGTAGAAGGCAAGCTTCTCCCTTTGCTAACAACTGTCTAATGATTACAGATCAGGCCCATTCATATGCTCAGACCAGATTCAACACAGACACACATACACAGTTTTCTCCCTAGGAAAACAGTCAGTCATACAATGGCTCTCAAAAGAATTCAACCCCCCCACTTGGACTTTTATTTTATTGCATTACAACATTGTGTTAAGCATTTCAGTTTCTCTTCTAGCACTTATTGCAAACTGTGCACCTCTGTTTCCACAGCTCCGCCAATCTTCCCTCCTTCCCCCTGTAACATTATATGTACAGTGGCTCTCGAAAGTACTCCCCCCTCCACATTTTGTTGTGTTACAACATAAAATGAAAATGGATTGAACTAGGCATTAGTATCGGTATACTGTAAGTGCTGAAGGAGACACTGACACTGAACAATGATATGAATGCCTCAGGCTTGGGCACAGAGAGCAGGTCAGAGTTGCTTGAGCACACATACAGTGAGTAAGTCAGGTTTGCCAACTGAACAGGATACACAGGGTATTGACCTTTAAATGAAATGATTACTTGCCGGATTACTCACGACAGTGTAACAAAGTAATATAGTAAATACAATAACGACACAATACTAATAAAGATGTCAGTAAAGATCAGGGTGAAAAACAAAGTGTATCAGATGAGGAAATTAATATGAATCTTACATTAGTTATAGTTTAGGTCTGAGCAGTAATTACTACTAAGAAGTCTGGTAGTAGCAGTTATGAAGTGTGCGTGTGACAGGAATGTTCAGTACCCTACAGAATGATCGGTCCAGTTGGTAAAAATGTGCAAAAAAGGTAGTGTAACATTGTTGTTAATCAGCTTGATCTGACATTCAGAAAATGAGAGAAATCTAAACTTTAATCAAGGTAATCATTTAAAAATAATAATATATTAATCAATATATAAATATTAGTTTAAAAAACACGTGTCACATTTATTGGCAACTGTAGAAAACCCTGTGAACCAAATCTAATGGGAGTGTCTTCCCAATGATGTACTGTACATTTTTACATTAGGAACTCTTAATTGGTCGTCTAAGGTTGTCTATTTCAATGGGGATATACATTTCAGGTGACAGACTCCATTTATCATTTACAAAAAAAGACAACAGGGTTGTTGACTTCTAGTTAGGTAGTAGCTGTAAGACAAAATAGCTACATGTCTGAAAATACTTATTTTCAATATTAGGCCAATAATTAGGATGTTTAAATCAACTGGAGCTTTGATTAACCTGCCGGGTGATGCAAGTGTGTTTTCCATCTTCGATCAAGTTCGCTGTGGAGAGAAGAGTTACCAGTTATTTTGCTGACATTGTTCAAAATCCCATTTCATGTGGCCAGTCAAAATGAGATTAAAACATTTCCACATGGCAGACTTTCTCTCTTCATTTACAGAGCATTATAATTGGATTACTTTATTTGCTATACGACTTGATTGCTAGCAGTGCAGCCCATGCACACAGTACAGACATGCACCCATATTTAGCACGCAAAATTGTATATTCTATATCTCGTTATGTTGCCAGAAGCTGATGAGTTAGAATTATTATGCAGCAGAGAAAGCTCGTTTCCAGACACTTCAGCTCAAGTGCGCTGTGAGGATAATACAATAAACGCCGCATAAGGTTAGGCGCAGTGACGTTTATGTATAAACTAAACTGGGGGTGCACAAAATCATCTGTGAAGTGGCAGGCTTTGTGGATGTGTCTGGATAAAAGCGTCCGCGCTTCTCGATCGCACCACTCAGTAGCAGCCGCACTTTTGTCTCAACTCTGTTGCGCCCTGTCTCGCCCTACCTGCAAAGTCTGTCCTGGCAAATAGCGGTTGCACTCAGGATCATGCACACATTAACATAATAATGAACTTTTAAAACACTTAGAAATACTAGAATTTCATCGTTTACAAAGTAGACGACCCTGCCCTGCCCTAGATATAAAAAAATATGAAACCCTCCCTAGACAAACATAAAAGCAATTTTCCTCAGGATACCTATTACATAAATTGCTAACCGTCCTTAAGATACTTGGAAAAAGGAACATAAAAGTGTTCTCTTTTTGTTATCAGGGATCTGTATCTCAGATAAATAAGCTTGAGAGCAAGACAACAATCTAATATAGAAGAATTCAATGCACCTTTGCATTCGGTAATTTATCAAGATAATGTCCCATCACACATATTGATGTCCATCCTCCTTCACCTTAGCAGGCAGTAAGGGATTTCATCAGTGTGGAGCTACAATGTCTAGACAAAACATAAGCTACACAGTTTGGGTCAAAATATATTATTTAACTGGAAATTAAGGGAAAAACCTGAAAAAATCAGTGGAGGAACATAACGAATGAAGATGCTTCCATGTACATGTACTGCATGAAGCAATTAAGCAATTAACATACTATCATGCTCTGTGGAATGAATAAAAATGCTGAGCAGGCCCAGTTGACCTTGAGTTTGGGTCAAAATGGCAAGAGGACAGGATCTATGTGACTTTGAAAGAGGGTTCATTATTGGGTCTCTTCCAGGATGACAATGTCCTCATCCACAGGGCATGAGGGGTCACTGAATGGTTTGATAAGCATGAAAATGATATGAATCATATGCTATGGCCATCCCAGTAACCAGACCTTAACCCAATTCAACACCAATGGGCAATTTTGGACCTATGTGTTAGATAGCGCTCTCCACCACCGTCATCAAAACACCAAATGAGGGAATATCTTATGGAAAACAGCTCCAGTAAAGTTCCTGAGAATCGAGGAATCTATGCCAAGGCACACTGAAGCTGTTCTGGCATCTCATAGTGCCCAACACCTTACTGAGACATTTTATGTTGGTTCTTCCTTTAACTGGTCACCTGTCTGTATCATGTTCAGCATCTCGGTTTATTACAAAACAAGTGGTTGTAGGCAAGGCTGCTAGTACTACTGTAGATACATAAAATCATGCTGTGCCACAAAGCGTGTCTTGAGACTGCAAATATTTTTAGAACGTAAAATATGTCAGCGCAATGACAAAAATACCTCAACCTATCTCGCCTGTAACACTGCAAAAATGAAAATATAAAGTAAACATTTGAGCATGTGGACAAAGCCAAAATGACTTGTGGAGATAGAGAAAATAGGGAAAGATGGAAAGAGTACAAGAGAGGAAGGGGAGTGAGAAGCAGAAGAGACAGACTAGGGATGTGGGGAGAGAAGCAGGAGAGCTATGGAGGATGGAGAGAGAAAAGGAGATAGGCAAGGACAGCGATAAGAGAGCAGGAAAGAGATCAGAGAGAAGGAGAACAGAGAGACAGGGCGAGAGATAAGGATATACCGAAAGAAGACAAATATGCATGAATGATAAGCTTGAATCACCCAGTCTCTTAGCAGTCAAGCGTTGCACTGACAAAGAATGACGATGGTTTCATTAACAGGCAACCAAATTAACCTAAGGGGCACCAAATATAATTAGTAAATGTAATGTGATTGAATCATCGACCCTGTACGGGTCAATGTGGAGGGTTAACTGAATGACTGTCTAAGACATTGTGCAATATGAATATGTATAAAATGAACTGGGCAGAGGTAACTCCCTTTTGGAATGATCCTCAGAGCCAGATAACATGATGGAAGGTAGCCAGCCTCGTGGGGAGCAACTGGCCTCCAGACTCATTGCTGGGAAATGGAGGCTCAGTCTCACAGAAGTAAGACGTGCCTCAAACCGGACATTCTCTGGAAGTCACCCTCAGAGTTTCGTCGACAACCCTTGGCCATGGAGAGCACTCTGACCCAGTTGGTAGCGGAGGGGGGCTTGGGATTAACGGTAAGTTGTAAACATTTCTTGATTGTCCCTCACAGCGCAGCCATGCTGCTGTCCCTCTCCTACACACATGACCTACCCTCAGGATTTAACCAAACAACAGAATTTCATCTTGGTGGCATACCAATCATGACATTGATCAACGCGTGTAATATTTCATTTATTTTATATCAAGGAAGACGTATAACCTTCAATTTAATTTATTTTCACATTTAATATGAACAACATCACAACTGCATTTATCTGTGAGGTCTGATACCCTTACTGTCCTTCATTCCCACATGCACTTTCACAACATTCTCGTTTATCATCTATAACAATTGCCAGACATTTTTGGTACAGAGGAGACCAATGACTATTTTCTAGTTGCATCTTTCATAGGGAATTTACAAAGAAGAATGAAAGGAGGGCCACCAGACATCAGAACAGTACATTATAGGCCTACTGTACCTGTACTCAGTGACGTCGGACCGTAGGGGAAAAGGGGTACTAAATATACAGGGCCCTAACGTGTAGAGGGGCCCTCAAAATATTTGAATCTTGAATAAAGAGGGTAGGGGCCCTCGGAGACTGCTTATGTACGGGGCCCAGAATTTTGTGCTACACCCCAGTGATTTAGTCCGCTTTTGCTCCATCACAATAGCTGTTCAGCTCGCAGGTGTTTGTTGCAGGTGAATAATCCTGGTGTATTTATTCATGTTAGTCCTTGCTTAATTTAAGTACTTGACATTGTATGGCAAGAAATTGCAGGATAGTCCATTTGCGGGTTACCGCTCATGATTACCTATAGTATAGACAGGGGTGGAGCACAAAATTCTGGGCCCTGTACATAGGCAGTTTCTGAGGGCCCCTCCCCTCTTTATTCAAGATTCAGACATTTTCGAGGGCCCCTCTACACGTTAGGACCCTATATACAGTTAGGTCCAGAAATAATTGGACACTGACACAAGTTTTGTTATTTTGGCTGTTAACCAAAATATATTCAAGTCACAGTTAAATAATGAATATGGGCTTAAAGTGCACTCTCTCAGCTTACATTTGAGGGTATTCACATCCAAATTGGAGGAAGGGTTTAGGAATTACAGCTCTTTTATATGTAGCCCCCTCTTTTTCAAGGGACCAAAAGTAATTGGACATTTGACTCAAAAGCTGTTTCATGGACAGGTGTGGGCTATTCATTCATTATTTCTTCATCAGTTAAACATGTAACAGGTCTGGAGTTGATTCGAGATGTGGCATTCACATTTGGAAGCTGCTGCTATGAGCCCACAACACGCGTTCAGAGGAGTTCTCAATGCAAATGTAACAGGCCAACCTTAGGCTGCAAAATAAAAATCCATCAGAGAGATAGCAGGAACATTAGCAGTGGCCAAATCAACAGTTTGGTACATTCTGAGAAAAAAAGAATGCACTGGTGAGCTCTGCAACACTAAAAGGCCTGGACGTCCACGAAAGACAACAGTGGTGGATGATTGTAGGATCCTTTCCATAGTGAAGAAAAACCCTTTTACAAAATCCAGCCAAGTGAAGCACACTCTCCAGGAGGTAGGCATATCATTATCCAAGTCTACCATAAAGAGAAGACTTCACGAAAGCAAATACAGGGGGTTCAACACAAGGTGCAAACCATTCATAAGCCCCAAGAATAGAAAGGCCAGATTAGACTTTGTCAAAAAAAATATCTAAAAAAGCCAGCCCAGTTCTGGAATAGATTCTTTGGACAAATGAAACTAAGATCAACCTGTACCAGAATGATGGGAACAAAAAAGTATGGATAAGACTTGGAATGGCTCCAAAGCATACCACATCATCTGCAAAACATAGTGGAGGAAGTGTGATGGCATGGGCATGCATGGCTTCCAATGGCACTGGGTCACTAGTGTTTATTGATGATGTGACAGAAGACAGAAGCAGCCGGATGAATTCTGAAGTGTATAGGGATATATTGTCTGCTCAGACTCAGCCAAATTCAGCCAAGTTGAATGGACGGCGCTTCACTTTACAGATGGACAATGACCCAAAACATACTGCGAAAGCAACCCCGGAGTTTTTTCAGACAATGAAGTGGAATATTCTGCAATGGTTGAGTCAATCACCTGATCTCAACCCAATCGAGCATGCATTTCACTTGCTGAAGACAAAACTTGTCTTCTTGCAGAAAGGCCCACGAACAAACAACTGAAGACAGCTGCAGTAAAGGCCTGGCAAAGCATCACAAAGGAGGGAACACAGCGTTTGGTGATGATCCTGCATTCCAGACTTCAAACAGTCATTGCCTTCAAAAGATTCTCGACAAAGTATTAAAAATGAACATTTTATTTATGATCGTGTTAATTTGTCCACTTACATTTGAGCCCCTGAAATAAGAGGACTGTGAATGAAAATGGTTGCAATTCCTAAACGTTTCATACGATATTTTTGTTCAACCCCTTGAATTAAAGCTGAAAGTCTGCACTCCAATTGCATCTCAAATCCATTGTGGGGGCGTAAAGAGACAAAATTGGGAAAATTGTGTGTGTCCAAATATTTCCGGACTTAACCGTATTTATTGTAGTACCCCTTTTCCCCCTGGTCTGAAGCCACTGCTAAATCATACACATTGTAATCTGTATCTTGCCATTTTTTATCTTCAAAACACACATTCAAATAAAATAAGACTTCCTTGGGTTGAATAGGTTAAAAAATCTCAGTGGTGAACCAATATTTCAAAAGATTAGTGATCTCTTAAAAATAGTTGCAATATGTGATTGTATGATTGTTTTTATCTTGACCCTTGAACCTGTCCCTGTATCAGTAAAAATATAATTATGATATTTTACATATATGGTTTGCCACATAAATGTTTTTACCTAGTAAATGTTTGGAAGCACGATATGCAGCAATGTTGTAAACATTTTTATGTGATAAATGAATGTCAATTTCCTGAGCCATTGAGGGGACAGTGCATCATATTGGCTATAGGCATTGTTTAAAATGTTAAAATAGTTTTCCCCAGTAGTCTGTGTTATTGGGCTTACCTCTGGAGGTGAAAATATGAAATATTTAGAGGGTTTAGCATTGCATTTTTATTTATTTTCTAAAAAGTCAGTTTAAAAAGTATCTAGAACTTAACTTCTTAGGTCTTCAACATAAACATTATTCAAACAAGTCAAACCACTTTAGCTACTTTTTCCCCCTTTTTCCCCAGAGGAAATACAGCCAACCTAACAAAATTTATTGCATTTATTTCATTGTCAAGAAGCATTTTCACCATATTTTGTTACACAGAGTAACGAAATCTGCTTGATTACATTGTGTTGAAATAGAAGGGGGTCACCGCCAGAGGGATTTTAACCCTCCATCCTGAATCAATAACAAATCACTAATGGTAACAGATGACTTATTCCATAAATTATGGCCAGGATAGGAGTACATAAATGTCACCCTTTAACTGCTAAAAGCATTCCTCTGAGATTGGATAAACATGAAGTAGACCACGCCCCATTTGTGAGATTGAAGGGCAGGGCACCAAAAATTTTTTATTGAACAAACACCCTGTAAGTCTGTTAGCAAATGCTTGACAAAAGGACATTGTGTGCTAATGAGGGACTGTCTAAACAAGGTTATATATCTGTATTTTATTGATGTCTTGATGTCAGACTACATTGTCAAATGGTGTTTATGTAGAGTCTTAATTTATTGTATGCTTTTATGATTACATTGTTGACAGTTTGATTGCAAGAAAGACATTTTAAAGTAGGTGAACTTTAGGCTACAAAAAGGGGGCAACAAACATTGGTTTGGGAAATAGAGATATGATTAAATTTGAGAGAAGGGTATGATTGTTGTGAGTCACATACAACCCAGCCTCCCTTGCTACAACTGAAGACCCATAAGAAAACTTTTTTTCATGGCAACAGACTACTGCACGATGTTGGGCTCCTTGAAACCATGAGGAAATAATGATACATTTCAGACAGAAGAACACGCTTTCTGTATCTACCATCACTCTACCAACATGAAGTGTTGAACAGACTCTCTGAACTTGTTGATAAGTTTAGCGGGACGGTGCTCCTCTATGTGTGTGGCTCAGTTGGCATGGAATGGAGCTCACAATGCCTCATGGTTGTTGGTTTCATTACCACCAGGTACAAAGAAGCCCGCTCAGTTTCTTCAATGTCACTTATTTTGACAGCATGAATAGCGATGGAAATGGCATCCTCTGTGGATCTTGTCGCAGTAGGCAAACCGATTCATTTGTCCTGGCAATCTCCCTTTAAATCTGGGTCTTGATAAGAATCTTGTAGCATTTCTTGATGACAGGGTTGAGTCCGATGTGGCGATATATTTAATTATGTATTCAGTCCAGGTTTATATGTAAAAAATCATTTAAAAAATGTCTTTACCACTTCAACCACCCTGCCTATCCATTTGCCTACCCCCTTATTAGCAAGGTAGTCTATTGAAATTATACTTTTTAAAAAAATATTTAAAAAATTAACTCTTTAAATCACACACAGTGGTAGGCAGCTGTTGTCTGTGCTGTATTGTAACTGCGGTCAGTGAGTAGCGATAGTGATAGTGAAAGAAATAGTGATTGATAATAATTATACTTTCAGTGATGAAATCCTGTAGTTAGTTGGAAGAAAATGAACAAGATGGAGTATAATGAGGAAAATGTCCTAGACACTGTGACTGTATGTTCTGGGTCATTGTCTTGCTGTATGATGAAGCGCTGTCCAAGGAGTTTCAAGACATTTGCTTTTACTTTAGCTGACAAGATGTTCCTGTCCGCTTCAGAATTCATTCTGTTGCCATCGGTTTTCACATCATTAATGTAGTGAGCCAGTTCCCGTGGCAGCCATACATGCCCAAGCCACCACAGTGTTCAGTTGACTTGGTGTGATGAGATCCTTAATACTCACTTTCCTCCTACCATCCTTCTGTTACATTTGAATCTTTTCTCATTTTTCCACAATACCTTTATTAGGAGCACTCCGCAGAATCTTTTAGGTATGTTTTAGCAAACTGTAATATGACTCTCCTGTTCTTGAGGCTAACTAAATGTTTGCAACTGGCAGTCTCAGATCTGTAGCTCTGCTGGTTAGGTCTTCTGGAGATAGTAGTGGCTGACTCATCCAGAAGTACCTCCTGGAGAGTGTTCTTGATTTTTTCTGATATGATCATCCATTCTTAGAGGTCTTTGCTTTTTGCAATTGGTGAGCTAATAAATGCTTTCCTTCTTTCTCAAACTGTTGTTTTTAGTAAGCCTGTACACTTTTGACTATGTTTTGGATTAATTTATTTTAGACTTTTCAGGCTCATAATGGCTTCATTGATTGCCACTGATACTGCTTGGCAGATACTAATAGCAGACAAAGCCTAGAAAAGTCTAGAATCAAGACAAGGCATTTACATCTCTCTCATTCATGTGACAAAACACACCTGACAAACCAAAAACACCTGTCAAGCCAATTGTCCCAGTGCTTTTGGTGCCATGAAATAGGGGGACAATGTATTTAAAGTGTTGTCATTTTAAAATGGTAAAACCAATATGTTCACAAATGCCCTCCAATAAATGATGAGAATCTAATCTTTAACTTTAATAGTATTTGTTAAATTTCACATTACAACTTTTGGAGTGTAGAACCAAAGGAATAATAATGTGCAAGGTGTGGTGGGGAGTATTAGTGTGGTAAATCTGGGCCTGAAGTTAGGGCTGAGTGTTCAACATTTAATGGCAAACCGAGTGAAGGATATGGTAAGGATATTTAAGTACAAGAAAAAGCTGTGGAACAGCAACGGTATAAAAGAAACATCATATGTTAAGTCTGCTGGGAATGTGAACAACAAGCCAATCTTTCAACTTCCTTCAGCAACAGTATCTCAGCAGTTAGAGACAGTTCCAAGGAGAGGGTTGTCATCTCAGCCCCTGATTAATATGACATGGGAACATCAAAGCTAGATTATGGAGAAAACAATGGTGGAAAATTGTAGCATTCTTGTGTAAGGTAATCAATTGCCCCTCTGTACATGACACAAGGACTGTTGACTTAAGGTTGCCACCCATTCCTTAATATACCAAAGCGTTCCATAATACACTAAAACAATGAACGTTCCATTTTCAAAATTATACTTATACTTCATAATACTTATTACACGTATTTCAACATCTGATCCAAGTCAGCTAAATGTATTTAAATTATAGTCAGACATTAAAAATACTTTATAATAAACACTGTCTTGTCACTGATCTAGCTCAAAATGCCTGTGTGAGCCTGGCTGTGTTTGTGTGTGTGTGTGTGTGTGTGTGTGTGTGTGTGTGTGTGTGTGTGTAGAACTGTCAGCAGCGTGGCTGTCAGCTACACCACTGTCATTGTAACATTTAAGTGTGGGAGAGATTTGACAGTGAAGCAGGATCATTAGAAGTTGAATCGGGAAGCATTTAGTTTGTACTGTTTATTTATTTAATATGATTAAGTGTATGATTTCATATTTGATAGATCAGACAATATAAACTGAGCGGTAGTGGACAGCTACTGTAGTTAGCAAGCTCTGGAGCAATTTATTCATTCAAGCAACACTTTACTGCTATTGCCAGCTGTGCTGATTGCTATGCCTGTGATGTCCTTTTTTTCATGACTTCAAGCCTATGAACTCCTGAGATTAGGCTGGCAGCTGTGCTAACTCTGGTGGGGTAAAGAACTCACATCAAAAATAATTATCACGTTATACACAGTGTAGTCTGGACAAGATCACCATTGTTTATTAACTGGAACTCTTATTGATTATTTGATTATTTTGTCATTATATATATACAGTTAGGTCCAGAAAAAATTGTACACATACACAAGGTTTGTTATTTTGGCTGTTTACCAAAATATATTCAAGTTACAGTTAAATAATGAATATGGGCTTAAAGGGCAGGATCTCTGCTTTAATTTGAGGGTATTCACATCCAAACAGCTCTTTAATATTCAGCACCCTTTTTTTCAAGGGACCAAAAGTAATTGGACATTTGACTCAAAAGCTGTTTCATGGACAGGTGTGGGCTATTCCTTCATTATTTCTTCATCAATTAAGGAGGTAGAAGGTCTGGAGTTGATTCCAGGTGTGGCATTCGCATTTGGAAGCTGTTGTTGTGAGCCCACAACATACAGTCAAAGGAGCTCTCAATGCAAGTGAAACAGGCCATCCTTAGGCTGCAAAAAAAATCCATCAGGGAGATAGCAGGAACATTAGGAGTGGCCAAATCAACAGTTTGGTACTGTACATTCTGAGAAAAAAAGAACGCACTGGTGAGCTCTGCAACACAAAACTGGACATCCACGGAAGACAACAGTGGTGGATGATTGTAGGATCCTTTCCACAGATCCAAGTGAAGAACACTCTCCAGGATGTAGGCATATCATTATCCAAGTCTACTATAAAGAGAAGACTTCACGAGAGCCTTCCAATGGCACTGAGTCACTAGTGTTTATTGATGATGTGACAGAAGACAGAAGCAGCCAGATGAATTCTGAAGTGTATAGGGATATATTTTCTGCTAAGATTCAGCCAAATTCAGTGAAGTTGATTGGACAGCACTTCACTTTACAGATGGACAATTAACCGAAACATACTGCGAAAGAAACTCCGGAGTTTTTTCAGACAAAGAAGTGGAATATTCTGCAATGGCCGAGTCAATTACCTGATCTCAACCCGATCGAGCATGCATTTCACTTGCTGAAGACAAAACTTAAGGCAGAAAGACCCACGAACAAACAACAACTGAAGACAGCTGCAGTAAAGGCCTGGCAAAGCATCACAAAGGAGGAAACCCAACGTTTGCTGATGTCCATGCATTCCAGACTTCAAGCAGTCATTGCCTGCAAAGGATTGTCGACAAAATAGTAAAAATGAACATTTTATTTATGATTGTGTTAATTTGTCCAGTGACATTTGAGCCCCTGAAATAAGGGGACTGTGCATGAAAAGGGTTGCAATTCCTAAACGTTTCAAAAGATATTTTTGTTCAACCCCTTCAATTAAAGCTGAAAGTCTGCACTTCAATTGCGTCTTGGTTGTTTCATTTCAAATCCGTTGTGGAGGCGTACAGAGCCAAAATTATGAAAATTGTGTCATCGTCCAAATATTTCCGGACCTAATTGTATATTACAAATAAACACTTACTACACAAATAAATGGCTTCAGTTTGACTTTCAGTTGCCTAAGATTTTGCAGAGTGCTGAGGGCTAGTGAGACGTGGCAGTGCCATTGGTCCAATTTTAATTACACTGATTATTGATGATTTATTAGGAAATGTAGGATAGGATCTAGGCCAGGGAAGCCTTTTATACTGATGATGGCTCCATTTGGAAAAGGGGTAGGATGGTTCCTAATTTAATAGATAAAATTCCAGGTGCTGTGTCAGTAGTAGAGGTGTGACCCTTAACAAGGGATTTCAAGGTGTTAACTGTGGTAAATGCTATTCTCTAACAAAAACATTAACAAAAGATGTAATTATTAAATTATTTGGACAGTGATCGGAAAGGGTCAGAATGTATGAGTTCGGGGCTTCGGTTTGATGAAAAACATGCATGAGGATGTAATGATATATGTACAGATATCAAAAATAGAAATGCAACAAAGTGTTGGTCATGTTTCATGAGCTGAAATAACATGTTTTGTGCCCAAATTTGTGAAATTATTTTAATTTGACAAATTTCCTGATTTCCTTGTATGAACTCTAACTTAGTAAAAGTGTTAATTGTTGCATGTGCATTTCTATTTTAGTTCAATTGCCTACTGCTGCAGCAAACTATACGTCCCTATAACACCATTTCTGTGTCAAGTTTCGAAAATAAAGCTGTCTAAGATAATATATATAAACGACGTCAATATAAAACAAATTCGATGACTTACGGAGAGTGAAGAGTGCTGTGTTGATATGAATGAATGGATCAGCAACCAGACATCACACGTTGTTGTGGAGCAGAAAAGTGCTTAGCACAATTGGCCAGTAGGTGTCATAATTTTCGCGATTTAAAGGTGTTTGGTCGTGGAATTTGGACAGCACTGAAGTTTCCCCTGATGGCAAGAGACAAGAAAAGTGATGGAAGATGCAAGGCTATAAAAGTGTGGCGCGCGTAGAACTCGGGGAGAATGGCACTTAACACTCAGATCAGAACTATGACTTTTCTCATTTGTGATGTCTTACGAGATGGTGAAATAGAAGTTTTCGTTGGGCAAAACTATTAATTACGGTTTAATGAGCACAAACCTGAGATGTAGCACCCAGACAGCGGGATAAAATGATAATAAATGAAAGCGGTCTGACGAACGGTTCTGTGCTGGCTTACCAAGGCACTACGCTGAATCGCCCGCCGTGGATTGCGACGACTTTGGGATGCTTTCTGATTTTCACCATTGTCGTTGATATTTTGGGCAATCTCCTGGTAATTATCTCCGTGTGCAGAAATAAAAAACTCAGAAACGCAGGTAAGTCAACGCAGCCAAAACCAATAAAACGTGTGTATTTTGAAAACTGTACTGCAGTTGGCTCTAGCTTTGTAAAACAATTAATAATAAGGCATTCTGCCTTAACACGAGTCATTTACACGTTCTGTGGAGATAACCGATGATCGCACTATTAAGTTGCACTCGCGCATCCCGGTCTACATTGATGACTGCGTTTGGGAATGCCTTCACGCTTTATGTTACCAACTATGGATACCACCAAACGTGTTTGTCTTTTTATATTGCAGTATTTTATAATATATTATAGACATTACAGAACCTCATTTGTACTGTTAATAGTATTCGCTCACATTCCTGTAACACTATACAATCTTTAATTGTCGAGTTGTCTCTGATTTAACTCAGGATTACGGTTAGCTAAGTAATTCAACTCCAAAATTCAGATACTTAGCTAAAGTAATGTTTAAAGCGTCATCCTTGCCCCGTTTCTGTAAAAAACTGAAAGGTGAGGCTGGAGAATAACCACTCTGATAAATGTTTAAATGTTGAGTTCTAATCGGGTGCATCAGAAACCCATGAAGCATTTATCAAAAACCAAAGAGTAATGTAACTTATTGGTAAAAAACAAAAAACACTCCAGATTTTGTATTCTTATAGAAAGCTGAAGTGTCGACGGATTATGTCTAAAAGTAAGCTACTGTATGAAGGCTTTAGTGCACTTGACTGCTGTAAGTGCAACATACTGTAAGCAGTAGGGCTTTGATCACTGAGACATCTACTGTAGTACTGAGTACTTGGCGGATTACTTGAATAAAACATAGGCCTACTTATTACAACGGAAACAGACTCTTTTTACTGACTCAATGTGTCCGTGTGTTGAGACCATCAGTGCAGGTAGGCAGGTATGGGCCATTGACAGAACTTGTTTGATCAGTGACCATAATGCTGAAAAGGGAGTGGGGGGGAGTTGTATTGTCATTTAACAACACAGTTAGCTAGGTGGTTTTTAGTGTTTTTTTTCATTGTCCTGGAATAATAATTGTTTCTTGGATATAGCTGACCTTTGGATACTATAATCATACTTGGAAAATAATTTCTCTCAGTGGTTTTTGACCAGTGTGTTGCATAATACGTATTTACCTTAAGGAACTTCTAATAATCTTGATAACAAATGTAAAAACTCACTTATAAACGTACCCATGAAATACATGTAGAATTTTGACTTTGAAATACCAGATCCACTCAAATAATACATTTGAATGGTGCGTGATAATATCTGTGTTAGTCTCAGTAGCGATATTTAAAAAAAATTATCACACCTCTTTTACTGATTTTGGAAAGCCTGGTTGGACAAAGCTACATCTGTGCTAAGGCTGTTGTTATGTTTGTATAATTAGAGAGGTACACATCACAAGCCAGCCAGTTCTATTATTTTACTCTGCCAGTGAGACTGAACATGCAAAGATAAGTTTGATCGCTCTGTCAGTCTCTGCATAAAAATAAACATGTGTTTGAGGTGGTTATGTGTGAGGTTTTGTGTTTTCGGTGTGGTTTCATTTACATTCTAGGACGTTATATTTCTATGGTTGGTTTGCTTTTGTGTTTCTGTTCTGGAATGGTATGTCTATGCTTGGTTTGCTTTCATTAGTCTTGGTTGTGTTCACCTGTATCCCCTTTAACGCCCCCTATATAGTTCAGTCCAGTTTGTGTTTCCATTTGTGAGGTTTTGTTTGTTTTTTGACAACTCTACTAAGCCTTCTATTATCATCTCTTTGTTATTGGAAACCCCATGTATCGACCTGTTGCTGCCTTCGTCACCTGGACCCTGTTTTTGCCTGATTCCTGCCGGTACCTTTGCTCGATCTACCTGTGTTCGCCGTGTATGACTCAACCTCGATTTCAGCCTGTTCCTTGTAGTCTGGATAATAAAGCCTGCAGCGCTCTGCGCTTGAACCCAAACCTCCCTCTCCTGAGTGTTCCTTACATTATGCCTTTACAGTACAAAAATCCACTCATCTTTAGCTCAAAGCATTTGAAATTGAAGACCTCTTTTATGCAAGTAAAAAAATTAACAAAGGCTCTCGCACCTCCGATCAGTTGTAAGTTATTATAGGTTATTATAGGGTTATTATAGTTATTATATTATTCACTAAATTAAATCCCATATTCACTAAATGGCCTATAGTAAGCAAGAATAGCAGGAATGTGCTGATTTATCTTTTCTTAAATGGAAGTAGAAAAACAAATCTGGTTCAGAATTTGGGGGACTCCTAAAGGGTAATTATGTCAATTTCTTCGCCTTTGTGCACCGGGTTCTGTTGTCAAATGGCACCCTCCCTCTCTCCCATTGGAGTCAATAAGACACGCAATCATCTCTCGATCTCAAACAAGCAATTGCAAAAAGGGTAGGTGTCAGAATCCAGTCATAGCAGCAGGCTGAACGAACACCCACCCCATGTCTCTTTTTTGACATCAGAATCATTCAATTCAGAGCTTAGTATTCTGCACCGTGTGAGTGACATGACACTGTCTGGTTTTCATTGACTTTATCCGATCAAAAATAATGACATTAAATAATCGTACCATATCCATATCCAGCAAATTGCTCATAATGACACTCGTTTTACCTAAGAACTCGGCCAACCCCTAGCCAGTACCTTAAAAAACAAGTGGGGTCATTTGAGATCCAGACAGTCATTACATTTACAGTTGAGTCATTCGGCATACACTCTTTGCCAGATTCACTTATGAAAGTGAGTACATGCTTTTTCAAACTTTTTCGTACTGGGCCCCTGTCTAAAACAACCCTGGCATTGGAAGGACCACGTCATCTGAGCCTGAAGAGACATCTTTAATCATCACCCTAAACTACATTGGTCGTCATTCCTACATTCTTTTTTCCACGTGTGACTCATTTTGTCCTCATTATCGTAACCTTATTCTGTTCAGCAAACAGAGAGGATGTTTTCTTTGTGATTGTCTGTGAGACATGAAGGATATTTGAAACAGGCCACCTGCTGCTCAGTGTCATACAGCATTACACAGACAGGTCTGTATTGTTGTGAGGACTCAGGAGACAACTTAATGTGATTAAAAATCACTTTTCAAAAGAGCAACACTGACTGTTATTCTAGCATATACTGCAGTATTGTAAGTGTTGTGATTCCTAATCCTATAGAATTGATTATACGGAATTCCATTTGTCTGAAACAAAGCACTTCACCTAGTTACAATAGTCTAGGCCTAAAGGAAGGTACAAAATGAATGTTGGTTGATGAACAGTAGCTGTGGTGTGACTAAAGTGAATTGGTGTATTTGCTGAACAATTATTGCAAAGTGCACATTTACTGTATTTTGTGTGGTGATATTACAGTTATAATTTGTACATACAGCATCTTCCCACATGCACATTATTTAAGAAATAGTAATATACTTGTTTTAAATTTCTCATATTGCAGTAAAGATCTCTGAAAACAGAGTACTTCACCATGCCCATTTCTTTCACAGACAATTGTCTTGGTCTACCACTCTTTCTCTCACACACATACAGAGATAGACAAAAATGAAGAGACAGAGACAAAAACAGAAATAAACAAAGAGGTAAAGAGACAGAGTGGGAGGGGTAAATAGTGGTAGAGCAAAACAATTGTCTGTGTTTTTGTATCTTTTCATATTTTTCCTTTATTCATCTACATTAATACAAACACATCCATGGAAGGGATATTTATAAACGTACAGTGAAATATTTATACATACACATTTTTCCATGGTATATACTATTTATACAGCATATAAATATATATTATTTACCCCTCAAATCATGGAAGGTTTGAGATTGTCGGCCCACAGGTTGGGAACCCCTGCGCCCCTAATGATCAGGTCAAATGAACCCTCTGACGCTCCCAGTTACTGTATATGCTTGTTCATTGTGTTTGTCTGAGTGTGCTGTAAAACCGCCGAATACTTAATGACCAGAGAAGACATTCCCCGCTACGGCCCCCCTCAACGGCCCCCCTCAATGGCCCCCCTCAA
>JACXGI010001004.1:0-82642 GCA_016801175.1 Esox masquinongy | reverse complement strand
CTAGTCACCTAATCACCATGCTGCCAATATCCAACGTATCAGCTCACCTCAGCCACTGTGGGTCTGGGAAACCGCAGCTTTAAATGAATGCAGATTTACAACACCGTAATGGAGGGAGACATCATGCAGCTGTTACATGTCTGATCAATTTAATGTTCAGCACTAATATGGAAAGTCTGCTTTATATGGATATTTCATATAGAATTTAAAAACTTGTTGGCAAAAACAAATAAGAACATCTTTTTTTTGCTAATCACAACATTAGCTACTTGCTTTAGCTATCTAGTTAAGTGGGGTAGATAATGTTAACATGAGCAAACACTGATATTTGTTAAATATTCACATATCAACATCAAACAATATCAGTATCATATAAAATAATCAACACAGGTATCCAGATCATTTTTTATTTCCATCTTTTATTGGCTGCATAATTAAATATAGTATAACTGTTCTCACTACTTCTTCCTTTTCTCCCATTCTCTCTAAGTGGGTCTGACGTGAATTGGGTGCCTGGGGCAGTCATATCAACTAAAGATCACTGCTCATTCAAGGGGAACTCTGTGTTACACATCATGCATAGCTACAGTCTATGTGTTTGGAGTGGGAGTCCAGTTCCTTTCTAACGCTTTTACTGATCTTAATCTTAATTTATTGAACACACTGTAAAATCACATGGCCTCTGTGGATATGTGCCAAACTATTGCATGTTATCATAACTATAGGTTAGAGTTTCTGTCCCACTGATATTGATTTCTTTATTTTTCATGTTTATTAATGCAAATCGACCCAAAAAAAAACGTATAATGGCTTCAGTGATTCATGAACAATCTTTGCTGTACAATGTACATAAAAAAAAAACATCTGTTTGGGATACATTGCATTATGATTATCTAGCTGACCTGCAGTGTTCTGGGGCAAAAACCTTTCCGACCAACTGCAGTGGAATGTGACCAAAGTATCTAATTAATGGAGTATTTAAACATGATGAGATTAGTTAGACAGCCAGTGAAGATGGAGGGGGAAGAAAGGGTCACCATTAATCCTCAGTCCCAACAGACCACCACATCAATGAAGGAAACACTTTTTGGTTGCATAATTCTTTTTAATTACACTTGCTGTACTGTATAATTCACAGCTTTTTCCTTTTGCCACACTGCAAGTTGTGTTTGGGAGCCTTTTGTTCTCTTGGATGTTATCTTTGTGCATTATGCAAGACCTCGCAACATATCTAATTATGAATAATGACATCAGTTCAGTAGTCTAACGCAGAGAGAAAGGGTCTTCATCACCTTGAGATTAATTGAAAAATCATTTGATATACAGTTCCAACAAAATGGGGACACTTGAATCAGAGAGTATAATGTTAATTATTATTCTGAGCAGTATTTTGAATCTCATCAGGATAAACATTACTCGTCAATCACACCGAATGGCGCAGCGGCAAAGTCACTGTCTCAGGGTACGGCTGTGTCATTGCAGCCAGGAGTTTAAATCCTGGCCATGGAATACTGACCGTGCAAGAGCTGTGCAAGTCGACACTGCCTGGGGTGGTCGGTACGATGTTGGACAGGATTGCCATGTCTCGTCACACCGGGTGAATGCACTCTCCTCCCAGCGCATATGTACAAGCAAATACTTCCTGGTTGAACTAGCAGTGCAATATGAAGAGTAACGGTTTGGGGAGACTTGCACTGGAAGCCACGTCTAGATCTTCAACTCTTTCAAACCTGCTTGTAGTTGTTGTAGTAACGAGGCGTTGCATTGATTTATATCCTTAAGTGCCTGAAATAGGTTAAAAATGTCAAGATGTAAAATGTTTTATGATTCATTCAGAACCAATATATCAAAAAGATATGAAACTTTTATTGATTTTTTTCTAAACAAAAGAATCCCTTAAATTTTAGGGCAAATAAATTGAGAATGTTTATGCATGATTGATGTTAGAAGACAATTGTTTTGAAGCTTCTGACCTTTTGAGAAAAATTACGCTTGAGGCTAAGCATAGAGACGTTTCTGCGCATGTGTGGATTGTGTTCTAGACATTGATTTTTATATTCTTTACATTGGTGCCGCTTGTTGCCATCTTCTCCCTTTAACAGCCAGACATGGCCTGTGCCATGTTGGCTGTTACATTCCTATGTTCAGTGTACTTAGAAATGCTGTTCCTGCTCTATGTCATGTCAAGTATGGAATTAAAGAAGCGTGTCCTGCTACCTGTGGAGAACCATGACAGAATGACTCACAGCAAAAGGACACTGCAGAGGTGGACGGTTGGGGAGCTCCTCGGATGACCGGATTCCGATTCCCAGGAGGAGGACTCCTATCGTCACCCGCTGGAGGGCTAGCCAGCCCTTGAGCCAGCCCAGCGACCACCCCGGAAGCAACCCCATACAATTTTTTAGGTGGGGGGCTACGGTGTCCGGGTGGGTTTGGCAACAGGCCACCGCCTCCTGTTCCTACTCCCCGTCCCGAGACGTGGCCTCCGCCTCCTGTTCCTACTCCCCGTCCCGAGACGTGGCCTCCGCCTCCTGTTCCTGCGCCTCGGCCCGAGGTGAGATCGCTGCCTCACCAATAGGTGGGACTGCCACTTCCTGTTCCTACTCCCCATCCCGAGGCGGGGCTGCCGCATGTCGCCTCCTTCCTGTCCGCCTGCTCCGGTTCCCGGTCCCCGTCCTGAGGAGGAGCCTCCGCCTGGTTCTGTTCTGCAGGCGACACTGCCGGCTTGTTGCCCCCCCCCCCCGTCTTGCGACTGGAGCCCCACCTTGGTGGGTGTACTGTAACGGCCAGCCACGACCTGTGCCGTGCCAGCTGCTACATTTCTATGTTCATTGTAGTTTAGGTCTAGTCAGTGTGTTTCTATGTTCTGTTTCAAGCGCTCATGTTTATTGATTTCAGCTGTCCTGTTTAGTCTTGCCACCTGTGTCTAGTTTGCGCCTTATCATGTCCTATATAACGTTCACAGTCGTTGCTTCAGAGTGTTATGTTATGTTATCTTATGTTATGTTATTTAATGTTATGTTATTGTGACAGCTGGGCACGGCCTGTGCCCTCCTGGCTGTAACATTTCTATGTTCAATGTCTTTTGGTTCTGTTTCTATGTTCTTTGATTGGTTTAACCTGTATCCAGTTTAGCCTTTATCTGTACCTCATTTACCCCTCATCATGTCCCTTTTTAAGTTCGTCCTGTCCTAGTGTTTCTTGTCAGTCATTGTTGGATGTAACTGTTTGTGTTAGGTTCATGTTCGTTGCTTTCAGAGCATTGTAAGCAAGTTAGCCTTTGAATAGAAGAACCTGTTATTCTCCTCTGCACCTGGGTCCTGCCTCTACAAATCGTGACAGTTTTGTTATGTTATCTTATGTTTTGTTTGTTAAGTTTTGGAATTAAATAACCTTTTGTTTGTATACCTCTACACCTGTGTCCTGCTACCCTACCGTTGAAGAACCATGTCACTCCTTTCATGTTTCTAGCTTTACTTAGCTCTTCTGATTTGAACGATCTGCAGTTCATGTCTCTGCACAATATTTCTGAACATTATAAATTAAGACCTTAAAGCTTGAACAAACATTTTTTAATATGAATACCTATTTTAAATTGATAATAGAAAGGGATCTTTTCTCCAAATATCTGAGAAATTCCAAATCTGTAGCCACTCTGTTTTAAGTAAACTGTATCTATATCAAAGCACAGATTTAGGGCACAGTATCTCCTTTCAGCCTGCTTTTGTTTGAGAGCATGTCATCAGGGTAGCAGGTAAAAATGCATAACTTGTCCAAGAGATAGAAATCCAATTCCAATTGTGAATTTGCTGTGCCTAATAACCTGGAATGGATCTTAAAAATGGTGTGTACATTTGCACTCCCCATCCTCTCAAAAGATCCAGTCAATGTATGTCTGTGTCTCTTTCTGTGTCAAGTGGTGTAGAAAAACCCTGACCAAAGGTGTGGCCCTCAGCATAAATGCCATTAGTGGACCTGGTCAACTGGATGGGGAGCTGTACTGTGAATGTAGAGGCTTTTAAGGCAGAGGTCCCAGTGCTATGCTGTGGATAAGTTGCCTTAGGTATCCCCATTATAGAGGAAGACAAGGTGCTTCGGGTCTGGATGAAGTGAAGCATGGGGGAATGTGTACGTACTCTGCTGTTTGCCAAGGGAGACTTTGGGAACGTTTTATGGCAGATACCAATTATTAGTCTTTTTTCATAGGTAATTGGTTGTCATGTGAGTTAAAAGGTAGAGGGACATACTCGTCTAATTTAAAATATAAATTGAAATCATGTTGGAGGTTGGAGATCAACTTTCTACTACAGTACTTGAAAAAAGATTAACATTGTTTGGTCTACTGCAGGATTTGTTCCAATAAGAGGCATTACAGTAAGCAGGTCCCCCAAACTGAAGTCGTTAAGTTCTCAGTGCTATTAAGACTAAGGCTAATAACTATATTCAAATTGGAGTAATTCTACAATCAGAATCAATACCTTGAGAAAAGTAATGAAAGACTGTCTAGACCTTCCACACATTTTGGGACCTTTTCATGAATGTGTTCTCTTGCAGGGCCTCATGGTTCCAAGTCGTTTAATGCTCACAGAGAGAAACAACATCACCCAGGCTTAACAGTAATGAGGCAAGACAAAGCAAAGCAATTTCCAGTTCAGGTCACCAGTGGTCAGGTCAAACTATGGTTCCGTCCCAAACAGCACACTATTTCCTACATAGTGCACTATCTTTGACCAGGGACTAAGGGGGCAAGAAAAATTCCAGATTTAAATCAAGGTCATTGCAAAAATGTCAGCAGAAAACAAAAGAAAATCTCTAATTATGTCTCTCTCGGGTTGTTTTGTGAAGTCTATTCACTTGTTAGTGCTGAGAAAGTTTGAAGGAAAAACTTTGACCTGAGACTCAACAACATGTGGGCCAAGCAGGTGTGGATAAATCCTTCCTAAGAGAGTGAGAGCAGATGAGAGATTAAATTGTAGATTAGTTATTCATTAAAGTAAAGATCATTCTATTTGGGTGCAATCTGGTGCCATTGAATATAGATTAATAAATAATCCATTGAAAGATATTGGCCCCCCCAAAAAAAATGGTGGTGAGGAAATGGTGGGAAGAACATGTACAGTACATCGCTCAATATATTAGATTCATTTAAAAGTACAAATAGGCCGACTGTCACTTTGTTTTTCAGGAAATGTGTTTGTGGTAAGCCTGGCTGTAGCAGACCTGGTGGTGGCCTTCTACCCCTACCCTCTGGTCCTCACCTCTATAATCCACAACGGCTGGAACCTGGGCTTCATCCACTGCCAGGTCAGTGGCTTCCTCATGGGCCTCAGCGTCATCGGCTCCATCTTCAACATCACCGGCATCGCCATCAACCGCTACTGCTACATATGTCACAGTCTTAAATATGACAGGCTGTACAGCAACAGCAACTCTGTGTGCTACGTCCTGCTCATCTGGCTGCTGACCGTGGTGGCCCTGGTGCCCAACTTCTTTGTGGGCTCGCTGCAGTACGACCCCCGAGTGTATTCGTGTACTTTCGTCCAGTCGGCCAGTTCGGCCTACACCATCGCCGTGGTCTTCTTCCACTTCATTCTGCCCATCATGATCGTCACCTACTGTTACCTGAGGATTTGGATTCTGGTCATCCAGGTGAGGCGGAGGGTCAAGCCTGAGTTCAGGCCGAGGCTCACGCCGCACGACGTGAGGAACTTTGTCACGATGTTCGTGGTGTTCGTCCTGTTCGCCGTATGTTGGGCACCGCTGAACTTCATTGGACTGGCTGTGGCCGTGAACCCTGCCGCGGTAATACCCATGGTTCCAGAGTGGCTGTTTGTTTTCAGCTACTTCATGGCCTACTTCAACAGCTGCCTTAACGCCATTGTCTATGGGCTGCTCAACCAGAATTTCAGGAGGGAATACAAACGGATAGTAGTTTCACTTTGCACTGCCAGAATGTTCTTCTCTGACAGTTCCAACGATGCTGCGGAGAGAGTCAAAAGTAAAGACAAGAGTAAGCCATCCCCATTAATAACCAACAACAACCAAGTGAAGGTAGACTCTGTGTGAGAGGTCAACATACAGAGAACACTGTGAATGAAGACATACCAAAAACACTTATTTACCACTTCCAGGCGTGTTAATGGTGTATAGTCATGTACTGACATAAAGCCAGTGACACTTTTCCACATCTTTCAGTCAAGGTGCATTAGAGTAACTGTATGTTCCTGTCTCACTGTTTACAATGATGAACTATCAATGTATGCATTGTTTTTTGTGTTGACAATGGAGAATATGAAAAAATGGCAAAGCATAGAATTTAAAGGTTTTCTGACATTATGTTGTATCCGTGCTGCCCAACCCTGTTCCTGGAGGTCGACCACCCTGTAGATTTCCTCTACAATCCTGGTTGTGACTAACAGAATGTAGCTTTTTATCTAGCTAATTATTGCAATTAGGTGGGATTAATTAGGGTTGGGGAAAAAACTTGCATGATGCTAGATCTCCAGGAACAGCGTTGAACAGCCATGTGCTATATGGAGCAGTATAAGGTACCTACAGTATGTCTTAACCTGACAAGTAACATTCGGTAGTAACAATTGTTACTTCTGACTACCGTGTTGAAGTTGTATTACATACCATATGTTGCTGATGTATAGTACAGAAGAACCTCTTTAAAAGGGATATGTTTGTCATGAGGTGTTTCACACAGTATGTACTGTGTAACATGAAAATTATAGCATACCTATTTCGCAGATCTGCTTGGGTCTTCTCCTGGGTATACTATATGCAGAGTAACTCCAAATCATTGAAATGTGATCAGTTGTTTGAATAGCATTAACAAATATTTTACTTGTTGCTTGTTTAAATTCAGAGTGGTGAAATGTGATACAGGTGGCCAAAAATAAGTGAAGAGGTAATTTAAAATAAAAAAAATTCAATCTATCTATATATGTCTATCTGGTGTAAAGTGATGTAATGTGATCAGCTGTAAAAAAAAATTAGGCATATCAAGTCCAAATCATTATATTGTATACTAAACCCTGCAAAAAACGAGTAATTGGGACATCTCAATAACTCGTATTCAGACCCCTTCACTTTTTCCACATTTTGTTTCGTTACACACTTATTCTAAAATTGATAAAATGTATTTTTCCTAATCAATCTACACACAATACCCAATAATGACAAAGCAAAAACAGGTTTTTAGACATTCTTGCTAATCTTTTAGAAACTATAAATAATAATAAGGCTATAACAAAATGTGGCAAAAGTAAAGGGTTCAAAGTACTTTCTTTCTCCATGTGCTTTATGTTAAAGTAACTAACACTAACCTAATTTTTCAATCCTCTTAAAAATATTTTCTTTCAGTACTTGGATATGTACAGTAATCGCCACAAGTGGTTTTCGACATCTGGGATTTTCTAGGCAGGATCAAACCCTTTACCTGTCTATATAGATCAGTTTTGCTAACCAATATTTTGTTTTGCTCATTGAATACTGCCCGCAATGCAAATTATCTCCTGTGTATTTTCACAAATGTACTGATATTAACTATATCTTACTGGCGTTGTCACAAAACTTTCAGGCACAAATTATGTTTGTAGTTATGTTTCTCTCCTGAAAGTTTTGAAATGTTATACCAGTTAGCCATTGGATTAGCCAGATAGACCCTAGTGTTTGACCTGTAGTGTCTTTCCAATTAACTACCTCAGCAACAGGATCCACCGGTCAGCAGAGCCTGATTGTACATATAAGTAGTTGGTGCTAATCTCAAAGCTAGTTCAGGATATTTTGTTTCTGTTTTTGCATAGCTGACTAACTAGTAACGTACATTGAAATTGCTAAGTGCTAGCTAGTTAAGGTTAGTATTCCCAGCTACACAAGCAGGTAAAAATGTTTTACATTTATGTGTGGAATCAAAGTCGTATGCATATTAATGAGGAAAAATTGCACCCCGTAGCATTGACTGATCTGTCTGAAGAGGCAATAAAGCTAAAACGTATATTTATTGGCCATTATTGGGGTTCTTGTATTGGTGCGTCATTAAAATGATACTTAAATAACATATCATGTGAACATTACTAAAATTGGATGTTGAGTTTACATGCACTTTAAAAACATTCATACATGATATAAATAACTAATATAAATAAATAACCAGCACAGCAGATATGTATAATGCGGCAAATACTAAACCCATTTTCATACATTCATTTTGTATACTGTGACTCATACATTTTAATAATAAACTGGTATGCTATGCTATATTTAGATGTAGTTCGTGGTAGGTTGATCTGCTTCCATTTCCACAACTGGTTATTTATTGATATTCAAATGAGGAAGCTAGGATCAGTTATTTTGTCTCTTCTAAACTGACTCTACAAAGGATTATGGTCAGTCTGAGAGCTAGCGGACACCCCTCAAGGCCTAGCTTTAGTGCATGCTTATTTTAATTGCACAAAGAAGCCTTTCTACATCTCAGACAATCTCAGGATTTCTGTTGCCGATGGAGATCCATACTTAGAGCAGTTAGGTTAGTCCTCTTTCATATGGACCTCGAAGGTGCTGATAAATGAACTGAAATCAGGAATCATCTATATCGGTTGTACTGTATTGTAAAGTGGATAATACACTGAACGAAACATGTAAAATGTTAATCCCTTTGGTTCATCTGCTGAAATACAGTGAAATGTCCCAGAGGGTTTCCATTAGCACAAAAGCTTATTTATCACAGTTTGTGCACAAATTTGTTTACATCCCTCTTAATAAGCATCTTTTTTGCTAAAATAATCCATCCATCTGACAGGTATGGCATCTGAAGAAGCTGATTAAACAGTATGAGTATTGCAGAGGTGGACCTTGTGCTGGAGACAATAAAAAAGGACTATACAGGGGAAATGCACAGATGCACAGGTGTTCCTTGTTGTGAGTTAGCAATGGGCATGCTGACTGCAGAAATGTCCAACTGAGTTGTTGCCAGAGAATTTAATGTCAATTTCTTGGCCATACGGTACCTCCAATGTCATTTTACAGAATTTGTCAGTATGTCCAGTCAGCAGTGTAGGGGTTATTGTATGAGCTGGCATAAGTTACAGACACCAAACACAGCTGCATTTTGTCAATGGCACTTTGAATTCACGGAGATACCATGATGATGTCCTGAGGCCTATGGCCCTGCCATTCATCTGCAGACAAATGCCACATATGATAATGCATGATATTGCAGTGCCCCATGCATGTCGTGCACAGCTATTCACAATTCTCAGAAGATGGTGAACTCCCAGTTCCATCTCCTGCCAATATCCAGCAACTTACAGCCATTGCAGAGGAGTAGGACCACATTCCACAGGCCACAATCAACAGCCTGATCAACTGTACGTGATACATGACTACATGTGACTGTATAGACACTGATTTGTTAACTGATACACTGCCCTACCTTTTTTTCGAGATGTGTGTGACCAACACTAACATATCTGTATTCCCATTCCCATGTGAAATCCACATAGGGCTCAATGTCTTTTTTGTGTAATGAAAGATGTGCTTTGTGAAGGTGTCATGTTGTCTGGCGTCTCAACTCACACCAATGAGCCCATTTGCTTCCTGAACGGAGCGGACACACAAGGTGGGGTCCAAGATAGCCCCACCAGCTCAGATGAACCAGGTGTGAAGACGGACAAATTGACAAGGTAGAAATATGATGTTCATTGGATTAACTGCACTGTTGTTTGGTCTTTTAATGTGTGTCCCATAAAGGGATGAACTCTCCAATAGGTTTCAATGCTGCACATGTATCTTTTGTTACAGGTAAATGTCTACTGGATTAAGAATTCCGCGAGACCAAATGTCTAGCCTTGGACGGTGCTAATTGAATATACTGTATGGAAATGTGTGAGTGCCGGATTTTTCTTTGCATTGTTTTAGCTAATGTGAGCTGATCCTACTATAGATGCAGTGGGGGTGTTTGTAATCGGTCTGTCTGGTTGGGATAAATAGTGAAGTTTTACTTAGTTTTTGGAGTCTATCTTTAAAGGATGCTCCAAGCACGCCTTCGCGCTGTAGTGTTTCAGATACTTATGGTATACTTAGTAGACCTTAATATGATTTCGGAGAACATTGAATATTGCTGGTATGTAACTATGTTTTGTTTTGTAACTTTATTACTTGATTGCAATAAATTGTATACTTTGAAATATACTGTAGATTACGACGGCATTCCTCGTTCATCTTCGCTCACTCCGGTGAAGTTATTGGGACCTATATCCATATTCGTTTTCATTGGACTACTGATAATTACTCACACGAAAGTTATCTATGTGACCAGACTTGTCATCCCTGAGTTCTGGGTTTCTAATCATTCTGTGTAGCCCCAGAAACACATGCCATTTTAATGTAAGGTTTGTGATTAACCTATGATAACTTATATAAGTACACACATACATAAGTCAAAGTCACTAGACTGGTCATCTCTTAGTTCCAGATTGCTACATGATCAACTGACTTCTGTACTTGACTAAAGAGAAGCGTTGAAGCTTTGCGTAGGCCGGGAAACACATGCCCTGATAATACTGGGTTCGTGATGGAAGGTTAGCTACCTTTACTAAATCCTACCTGCATAATATGGTCACTTACAATCATGTAAATTTACAAAAAATATGGAGATCAGAGATATTAAATCATCACAAATGTTCTATTCTCCTACTAATGTTCCTACCTGTCTCCTCAGTAACATTCTAAGTGGCAAACTTTTACCACCTTACTACAACTTCATTTCAATCGACTTAAATGAAATGTAACTACAAGAAATCAGCTCAGTCTCCCTTACGATCCCATGCAGTCCACCTTCCTCATCTCCATGATATTGCATTTGTCATATAACTCTTTTCTAGAGTTACTTACAGTTAGGGACCATACACTTGTGCTTCTTTAACTGGCAAAAAATCCAATGAATAGAAAAGCAATGTGTAGAACATGTAGCCTCAAATTGACGTTGACTCACTATGGGATATAGGGGACCATCCTTGTAATACATACACTCAGCCATCAGATCAAGACAAATCCATGAAAGCACATGTAGAAAAGCATCATTTCAATCTCCTGGCCCCTATGTCTCTAGGTTGGCTCCCATGTCTGTAGCCTGGCCCCTATGTCTCTAGGCTGGTTCCCATGTCTGTAGCCTGGCCCCTATGTCTCTAGGCTGGTTCCCATGTCTGTAGCCTGGCCCCTATGTCTCTAGGCTGGTTCCCATGTCTGTAGCCTGGCCCCTATGTCTCTAGGCTGGTTCCCATGTCTGTAGCCTGGCCCCTATGTCTCTAGGCTGGTTCCCATGTCTGTAGCCTGGCCCCTATGTCTCTCGACTGGCCCCTATGGGATGTTCCATGTTGTGATCTCTTGGTTGAGTATTGTGAGTTAGCAACTCCACATTGGCAAGGTGCTGTGCCTGCCATAGTTCTATGCGTCAGTGGTGAATGTTGCTTATTTATTCCTGCAGAACTCTGCAGAAAGTTGTGACTCCACTGGGAATTGTGGAGTTTTGAGACACCAACTTTCCACTTTCAGCAACTCTCACAGAGTAGGCTCTTTATGGTTATTGGAAAACACAATCATCTCTGTATGTGGGTTAACTAATATGTAGATTTTATTTTTGTCTAGCTAAGATAACTATGTCATAAGTGGTTTTGTTGGATCTTTGGTTACTAGCAACTAAAGTTATGCCTTTTCTTTTTCAGACCAACATACTTGGATAACTTCTTACAGTTTTTCTGAATCGCTTTGGCACAGTCATTGAATAACCACAAAGCTTTGTCAAACTGTATGAAATACACCATTATGTCATTTACTCACATGACTATAGTCCTTTATCATTTAAGCCTTGCAGATCAAAATAGTTTACATTAATTTTCTGTTGAATGATATTACTCTCACATACGGTTAAACACATGTTCATTGTGTAAATCATTTCATGCTAAATACAACAACCAACAAAGCCACAACAGCCAACCATAACAGACAAATGGTATTAGTTGTCAGATGGATTGGCTGAGGCTAGATAGTAAACAATGACATTTTCTCATATTTTAGATCAACCAATCACATTCAGTATGTTGTCCAGTTTAGCCTACATGCGCAACTGATAACCTCTGTTAAAAACAGATAAAATCAGTTTTAAAACAAATTCATGCTGCAAGGGTAAGACTGAATTTCACATTAGAAGACTGTGGAACAGGCTGGAGACTGACAGGGGCAAGTGGAAAGGGCATTAGAGTGCATGGTGGTGTGGTGTGGGGGAGAGGGGGGGCATAGAGGATAAGGAAGAGCCAGAGAAAGGCAAACGTAAAAGTTGTTGTACGGGATGGCGGTGTCATGCCAAAAGATTTTTCCATTGCTGGATTGCAAGGGAGGATATCAGGCATGATGTGGTGGTCAGACAGAGGAGAGACTGGATGACTCATGGTTGATGATCTGCTCATGTTTCTTTTACTTATACTCTAGTTCCTAAAGTACATTATTTTGGCAGTTGAATTTTAGTTTCTGTATGTAAAGGTAGCCAAATGCAGTAATGAGAAACATTTTTTTGGAGTTACTGTGTGTGCCATGTCTTTTTGACAGCAATACTTTTCAGTTGGCTGCATACCGTAGATGATGTCAGAAATTTGATGGTGTTTTATAGTGGGCAACTATTACACTTTCAGAGTACACTGTCATCTGAAGATATGTCTCAGCATTTTGACTTGGTCTAAGCAATAATACAGGAACCTCTTGTTTTGGGACAATGACTTATCATTAATGGATTTATTTACATTTGAGATATGACTTTATTATTCTGATTGAGGTATTGCCCTTTGCTGGGTCGATACAGTGTTGTGCTGTAATGTTGGAAGCAGGACACAGGCACAGTGAGAACAGAGGACTTTAATAACGTAACTCAACTGTAACAGAACTTAAGAACAGAAACTGAAATCATGAGAAAAAACTACGTTACACAGGAAAGAAATCCAAACAACGACCGACAAGGTACATGAGGGAAGGAGTAACATGAATCGGGTGATAAGGAACACAGATGAGGGTGATAACAACTATGTTATTGCCCAGGACATGACATTTCATAAATGAACCATGTGATGTTAAGATTGCACATAGATTTTTTAAAATATTTGTTCAGTGAATGTGCCAAATCAAGAAAAACATGAATATTTTAAATGTGTAAACAAGTTATACAAAGAATGTAATGCCCATGCATTTATGTAGACTCATGTTCATGTATGAGTCATTCTGTCATTGTGTTGCACAGGGATCAAAATGAAGGGACAGCAAAAGTGTTTCTTCTATCAGAATATGTACAATGTCCTTACATTAAACAAAATCCATACCAACAGATAATCTCAAAATGTTATGATGAGTGTATGTTTACCCAGAATTCTGCTCAAAGCTTCATTTTGAGCATGTGGAATCATCTCCCATTGTGGATGCAAAGGTTCACCAGAGGCCTGGTTTTCCCCTGAGAGTGGAGTAGCTCTGAGGCCTTGGTCGGGCTGAAAATAATCGATACCAAGAACTGAGGTGTTGGAGCTGAAAAGTATGCCACATAATGAACACTAACCAGAGGCTGATACGAAATTGTCCCTGCTCTTGCTGTGCATGCCTTCACGGCCAGCCTATTGAGCCAGTTGGGACATCAGCGTCATGCAGAGAACAATGGGCCCAATCCGTCTTCATTAAAATACACGATGAACTATGAAATAATCCATAAGGACACACATACGCACATCACAGCTCTTCGAGACACAGCCTCCATCCCAAATAGAATGCTATTCCATTCGTAGTGTGTAACAGCTAACCCCCCCCCCGCTCAATTTCATCACCTCTGTGTGGCCTTGTTCCATTTCCATTCCACCTCTCTGGACTCCATTCCCCTTGTTATTCTCAGCTAGATGAACAGTAACCCCATGTTTCCCACCATTCATTTGTTGATTAGTGTGCTTACGTTCACACTGAGAGTTTAATGTTTCATGTTCCTGCTCTACAGTTCTCTATTCCTGTTATTTGATTTCTCTTTCCTGTAACACTATCCAAGTAAACTTTGGTTTTGCCAGCAACTGCATCCTGCCTCTACGCCTTTTCCATTACACATGCACTACTTTTGACCGGGACCCATGGGATGGTCATAGAAATCCATGCACAAATGAAAGAAGTCTACATAGCAAAGAGTGAACTTTTATTTATACATACATACAAAGAAGTGGTCATCTACCACAGTAGATGGCTGATTTCAGAACAGACAAGTCAACTCAGCCTTTATACTGAGAGAGCGGAAATGCATCTGGGAGGTTACAAAACCGATTATACTCGGATGTCTTCTCCTGACACATTATTTATTCATCTTAGTCATCAGAGGTTCCATGACAAAAATCATCAATCTGTCAAGGCTGATCCATTGATAACACAAAAGAGAATTCTCTTCCACCTACACTTTTGCTGGGTATTGAACAGGTTAAAAGTGAAAACAGATTAAGCCGTGTTGTTATCCACAGAACCATTACATCCTGATATACAGCAGGAAAAGTATGACCAAATGGGTTCTGGGAAATGTTTGAGCCTGGTCTACTGTGTGTGATTATTTATCAAGGTGTCTGACTGCAAGAGCAGATGATGCTTATACACCCTGAACAAACATCTATTGTAGGTAGCATGTTGATGTACTAATAGGTGCTCGTACAGTGTTCAAGGGTTTGTGGTTGGTTGTAGTACTTTTAACACCCGGAGCCATTCCCACAGCTGACCTATCTACTCTACATTACACGCTGTACAATCAGCTACACAGCGTTGATAATGTATAACACACAGTAACTGTTAACCTGGAGCAGAGACACACACTCTCTGTTGTATGTAACTGACGGAAAGCTGTTGAGCGTAATGTAATGGCTTGTTGTTTCACCCCCTGACGTTACAATATTTAAAATCAGCCACAATCATGTTTCATTTAACAGAGGTGGTAAGTAATGTATTTTTAGTATGTGCAGTGCTTGTATTAAATGTTCATTGGGGGCGTGTGATATTGTGATATCACACGCCCCCAATGAACGTGTTATTGACCCCAATGAATGTGATATTGACCATAAATGCATTAGGCCTGTATACCTATCCTGTCTCTGATGTGTCTCCTACTTGTTCTGTCATCCAGTTTCCAGGGGCAGCCTAACCTAAGCAGAGTTTTGGTAGGGCCGTATACCTTCCAGTTAATAGCAATTGATTTGACTGAGCTCCAAGGGAAATTCAACACAATTTGAAATATTGTATAACTCATCCCATGATCTGTGTCCACAAAACTCCCCTTAATATGTGTAGTATGCAGTGATGATATGTGGGGGTAGAAAATCCTTATTTATCTAAATGTATGAAAGTCTTATCTATTGAGACAACAAAATGCAAAAACTCAAGGTGGTGTGGATGTTCTATGGGGACTGTAATAGCTGCATTCTCAAACTAAGACTTGACTAAGAAGCACCCATTGTCTGTGTCATTAACATCTAGAATTTAGGTATTCCAACTATAACCTATTCATTCAGTTGTGTGCATTGGAGACATGGTCATTTGTTGGGAATTTCTGAATGTTGACTGAACTTACTGAAAGAAAGAGGTGTGTTTGACTGTTACACCCTGGTAGAACGGATCTGTGACTAGATTTCTGTACCATACATCTGACTATGTTACCCCAGGTTTAATCCAAGATGACAGGTAACCCCTTACAGAGGCCAAACAGGCTCTATATTTGGGTTTGAACTGAAGTTTTCTGAAAGAATCATTTAACAATATGGAGGAGATAATTACCAAAAAATGAAAACATTCAAAGCAACATTAAATCAGAATAAAAACAGTTTTCAATGCAGGTGGAGGGAAAGCATTGTAGCATTCTCTTTAAAATGGGGACATCCACCCCAGACAAAAATAGAGGCAGTATTAGAATGCAAGATGGGAAGAAAGGAGATAAGAAAGGAAATCATTTGTATTTGGAACCGACAGGGGCACAATTATTCCTTAAAGTAACAGCCCAGTGTTTCCAGATTCTGATGAAATATGACCTATAATAACAACATGAGTAAAATAGTAATCCTCGAAAAAAATGGTAATTAAATGTTAAAAATCACTTTTTCTGTGCAGGAATGGTGTGGGCGAACAACAATAAGAATGCGAATAGACTGCTGATTGGCTTTCTCATCCTTTCCCTAGACTGCTAGTCTGAGATAGCAGGGTTTTAGTATTTAACATTAATATTTGTTTTTCAGTCAAATGAATATTAAACTTTGACAAGTCAGTCAATCAGTCAAATGTATTTTATAAAGCTCTTTTTACATCAGCAGTTGTCAAAAAGTGCTTTTACAAAACATCCAGCCTGAAGTGACATTTTCACTGGACATTTTAGTAAACAGAGCCGAGGATTCCCATGGAATTCATAATTTCATGAGATTGAGCGGATTGGGCAATTCCTGTGAATAAAAAGTCAGATCCACGTAACTCAGAAAGGCAAGGAAGAAAAGGGAATGAAGTAGAGGAGAGAGAGAATATGGAGGGTGGGATGGAGGGTGGAGAAAGAGAATGAAAATGGGGGAGATGAGGACACTAAGGAGACAACAGAGGCATCAGCTATGAATAAAAGGTGATGCTGGTCAGCTGGTTGCTCTCATGCTACTTGACTGATACATCCCAGCTGGATGAAGACGTACATGAATTCAGGAAGTACTGCTCCCCAAAGCAGTAACCTTAGCAAAGATCATATCTTATCACCTTGCTCTGTTCAAATGCTTCAGGACAGTTCATTTATTTAATGGAGTCATTTAAGACCCCATCCTACTGCCAAGCCTGCTGCACCAAACAAAGATCTCTCCAAGGCCAGAAATGGAAACACAGGTGTGTCCTGTGTGGTTTTGTGGAAGGCTTTGAGTCTTAGTGTTATTTGATTTAATACTATTACAACAATGGAATAAAATTTGTTTCTCTAGTCACATGATGTGAGGAGGTATTCCTTAGGATGTTACAAATTGAATCAACAGAGAAGAGCATTCTTTTTTCCGCCAGTGCGACTAAGAATAGTGAGTCATCCATTTATTTTTTCATGAAACCATCTGCGCTCATAGCGAGTGTTTCGCTATGACTTTAATTAAACATTGGTACTTTTTTAATATACATAAACTTTTTTTAATATATATTGTTGACCTAACAACCTTGTTAAATAAATATTACACTGAAAACATAAACTCAATGAGTGCAAATGACATAATTGAACTACCGGTAGAGAATCTGTTTATTGTAGTAGCCTAATCAGTGAAAAATAAGTATTTTTTACAAATTTATTGACAGCGTGGAACAAATTCAAACCCCAAATGGTAAGTAGACTTCAGAGTATAGTCTGAAGCGGAGTGCAGGGAGTGAAATTATAGGACAGAAAGAGTAGGTTTAAGCTGACTGGCTTATTATTTCAGCTGTCATAAACCAAGGTGGGAGTGAAGGACGTCCCATGCTGTGACCCTCAGGAGCTGCTTCTGTCCTCTCTTCTCTTCCTCCTCCAGTCCCTCTGTAATGAGTGAAGCCAGCCTGTCGTCCCCTCTTTAAAGTAGTGAATTATACATTGTAAGTGCTGCTCTCGCCTTATGGAGGAAGCCTGCAGGTAGACCGAGCACCACAGACCATTTATCAATAACCAGCCACGAGGAGATGAAACACAAGCTTACGGGTATGGCATAGTGTTTGGCGAGAACATGGAGTTTAGGTCGCCAGTCAAAGGAGAAGGCCCAAACTAAAACCAATTTTATCAGGGGTTTAGTTTCAGAGCTTGAAGATGAGTCTGTTCATTCACGCAACCAGTTTACTGTCCTGCATTTAAAAACAACAAAAAATGTAATCAAACCCAGTAACTATTGATGAGTCTCTGTTAAGGTGTACATCCCTTCCTAGAAAACCATTTATACCCCTGAAGACATATCCCAACCAGCCAAAATCACAACATTAAAATACATTTACAAACACAATGGACAGCAGTAAAAAAAACAAATTGATAAGATGTTACTGATTCAACATATCCTAATGCATTTTGAATAGAAAGCTGATTAATCTTTTGTGAGAACCTCTCCTAAAATGTATTAATATGCATTATTAAAATGTTTTAATAATCTAACCCTCAATCTGCAGTCTCTCTCCAAACCTGGTTCATCTTGGAGGGAGACTCCAGTGTTTGTCACGTTTCCCATGATAGATTCAGAAGCCCTCGGGTTAGTTATAATTTCTGTATCTGCCTGTGTGGCACTCCTCCTGCCTCCCTCCTAGTTCACGTGTCCTTAAACCCGCCACAAATGATTACCTTTCAGTCAAAGAAAAATGTAGTGTACTATCATTTAGTCAGATTGTGTGTAATGTAGGCAAGCCAGCCAGCCAGAGGAGAGCAGATTTGCTATAGGCAAGAGAGGAGAGCAAGCTGATTCATATAAATGTATGAATGTGAGAGGTCTAAAAATAACTTAGTTTTTCCCCCTTTTCTTAAAACCCATTCATTTGAGACATGTTCTTTTCAATAGGAATGTACTATGGAATATAATATACATATATATACATATATATTCCCTGCTTGTTGAAGGAGTGAGGCTCAGATGAATGAGTTGAAAGAGCAAAGTCTATTAGCTCACAGAGGACTGCTTCTCTTCCCGCTCAGTGAAGTCTTGCTTTAATTCAATATTTCTTGTTTTATTTTATATTTTAGTAATTTAGCTGACAGTCTCACCAAGAGCAACTTACATTATTGATTGAATACATGTAGCACCTAGGGGAAGAGAGGAGATGAATGAGAGGGGATAAATGAGCCAATTAGAAGCTGTGATTGATTAGGCACCCATGATGATATCAGGGCCAAACAGGAAATGTAACCCGGACATAGGGATGAAGTGCAAAGGAATCCTAAGTGATGACAGAGAGTCAGGATACCTGTTAAACTTAAATTCCAAAAGACCCCACCCTAAACATGACCCCACCCTAAACATGACCCCACCCTAAACAAGACCCACCCTAAACATGACCCCACCCTAAATATGACCCCATCCTAAACACGACCCCACCCCAAACATGGCCCCACCCCAAACATGGCCCCACCCCAAACATGACCGTACCCTAAATAAGACCCCACCCTAATCATGACCCCACCCTACACATGACCCCACCCTACTTCATTCTTTTCACTGCCCTGAAGCTGTGCCATTGACCTTCCAACACCACTTCCAGTATTCTCTGGTCTCCCATCCAGGCACAGAACAGCGGTGACCCAACTTAACTTCTGAGGCAAGCCAGCACTCAGGGTGCGATGTTGAACAAGTACCAATGTTATGCTGTGTAAAATACAATCTGATCAGAGTTTGATCAAATGTTTCAGTACAAATGGTTGGATATAAACTTTTTTATTTCATTCAAGGTATTGATTCGACCAAGTGGATAAGGACAGGGACAGGGGCGAACAGGTGATAGGAACAGGGATGGCCAGGTGGGCTTTGAGCAGTAAAACAGGAATCATTAGGCAGAAATAAGATCTGCAGCACAACCAAGAGGACTTTAGACAGGGCCTGCTACAAGTTATCAGGACAGGTACTGCTGAGGCATGATATCAATTGAATGGACAAGATTTTTTAGTTAATAAAAAATACTACCATAGACCAGTCCTATTCCATACTGTGATTCTCCAGATCTTTCCCAGAGAGCGTTAGCATGACATTAATTTAGTTTGTTATAGCTTGAGAACACCATTCAACTTTAGTGGGCGTTCCAAAACGGTGGGAGCCTGAGCCTACATCCCATGGAACTCCATACATGTTCATGGCTGTAGAGAGTTTGAGATTAAAAAACATGATAAGTCTGGAATAGAGTGAACAATGCCATTGTGGGAAGATAAAAGGCATAGAACCAGAGAGCAGTGAGTTATTATTCCATATAGGTGACAGTAGATGGAACAGGATACAGAGACAGTATTTTTTCCAGTTGACATCAGGTAATCAAGGTGTTAGTTATAATAGAAGCCATATGTGATACAGGAGTCTTAAAGATTGAATCAGTTCATAACCTAATGAAACTGCACACATTGTATCTTTGACCACCTCAGGACAAAAATCCCCAAACCTCTGACAGCATTTCAGGAAACCTCTAGAGAACATGCAGCCGAAATACCAGCTCCTTTTTTATCCCCTATGGATTCCATACCAGAACCCAACCTTCTGTTGTTATAAGAGGCATATTTATGTGTTTCAGTACCCATAAAGGTCAATGAGTTCAAATTGTCTTTCATGGACAAGTTAGCCAACATTCCACTCCCACCTTTCCTCAAGGCCCTTTACTAATGAAAGTATGCATGAAAAATATACATAAAGGAGTGGGACTGTCCCATGGAAAGGAGAAATAACTTGTTCACACAGGAGCATTGGGTTTTGCTAACTATGCTCACTACATCAATTTAATAAGTATTAACATGGTGTGATAGTGTGCTTTGGAGGTTGCCTTTATATAATATTAGAATTAGGCTGAAGATCTGAAAATGTTCAGAGTAAAATATTCAAAATTTGAGAAAACCAGAAAGACGGCAAATACATTCTCATTGCACAATAAATGCTAGTAGGAGGGTTACCCACACACCCTTTTCCCTTTGATAATACCACATTCTATTCATAGCCCCTGACAGAAGACTAAAAATAGAAGGGTTTCTATTTCAGTGAAATTATTCACTCAAAATGTTGCCTTGAGGCATCAGAGTTATTCATCGAAAGACATACTATATCTTCAGGCACAACATTTGAATTCTCACAGCCCACTCTGTCAAAATCGGATCAAATCAAATCCTGATCCAGATAAACACATGCAGACAGCTAGTTGTAGCTGTGTGGGAATATAATATGTAATAGATTTAAATTACCATCAACATATTCCATCCACTGTATGTGCAATGACTTTGGTTAAAAGAAATGGCAAATAAAGCAAATCCAGTTTTTCATTTACAAGAGCAATTACATACTGTTTATCATTATATATTTTGTAAATTTTTGAAGATGATCTTAAAGTAGCAATTTGGGATGAATGCCTTGATCAAGATCACAACAACCTGATTTTTCTTCTCAGGGTTACAAAGAAAATAAAGTTCACTTACTAGCCCAATTCCCTAACCCATAAGCTGTCTATCATCTCTTATGACATGGATTGTGCAATATTTTAACATCAATCTTGGCACAATTCTCTCTGTCAAGGTGTTGGAGATAAAGACCAGACAGCAGTTTTCTAGTGTCACATTTTTAAGCAGATTTACAAGTCAAAACTGTAACTTGGCCTTTCTGAAATGTTTACTGTTGTGTTGGTAGACAACTAAGTTTAGATTTGGCTATGTTTTTATTATCCTACTCAAAGAAGAATTCCTCTTCCACTGCTTATCTGTACCCCACTTTTCTTCATCTGATAACCACAAAGGCATAAAACATTTGCCTATACCTTATGTAAAAGAATGTAAATTTGTTTGTGAAAAGGATATTATCATTGGGAAAAGTTCTCTCTATTGGTAAATGTGTGTTAATGTTATTGTTTGTTGGTATGGTACTGTATAAGCTGGATAAACACCAACTTGCTGTTTTACTGTAGTTCCTAATTATTAGTGCACTGGGAGCTAGCACGAGGCAAAGGAAACGTGTTTGCTTGTAATGTGTTCAGCCAGGAAAACAATGTCACATGGGCTTGATCGACATTGGTGTTTAAAAAATAACAATTGTTCTAAATAGTGTTTGTCATCTAAGAAGTATTTCTATTGTATTTTTTAGGGGGATGTTAGCTGTGAAAACTGAAACTTGTGGTATTACTGTATGAACAGATGAATACAGAGGAAATCGATTATACCGCTAAATTCTAATTTACTTGTTCTAGATTTTGTTGAGGAGATTATGTATTTTTATCACATGTATCACTAATAACATTACTGATTAGTACATTAACTATGTGAGCTGTGGTGAAATTCCCCTTTAAAGCTACTAAAGCAGTACAGGGGCACTGGAGGCAATAGCCAAGACGGCTGGACCACCTTACCAAATGTTCATTTGTTAACTGTCTTGTATTGAACTGCACTATATGCTATATGGTCATCACCATTTGTTGTCTACCACCATCAGAACCATTACACCAAATACAGTTCTGAGTATTAAAGAATTCAAGGCACTAAATGTGATTCTGACTGTACCATGGTCCTCTAAGGTCTCTACACTACACTCTAGAACAGCTCAAAAATATGTGAACCTATATTTTTGTGTAACTGTGCACCTATATATATATATATATATATATACATATATTTTTTTTTAGTCACATAATTGGTCCTTGAAAAAAAGATGCCCTGCCTCTCTGTTATCATATTTTAAGAAATATTATCACTCATTCCCTGGGATATAAATAACATAGTACTGCTTTAGCCCCAAATGGCACCCTGTTCCCTATATATTACACTACATGGACACTACATGACAAGGGCCTATAGTGTTTCAGATAAAATAAGTACACTATTATATAGGGCGCGACTTCGGATCCATTCTATGCTTTTAAGATGCAAGCTCTCATCTCCTTAATGCAACTCAAATCAGCTCTCCCTGGGGCCCACTCCTCTGCCAGCGCTTTATGTTAGAGAGACTTTGGCAGAGACACAGCAGAAAGTAATGCAGCTAACATGGGACTGAGCCAAAACAAGCTGATTTCCCTCCGATTTCAGGTCGAGCTGGATAGGAGGATTAAGCTCCATTCAACAGACAGTGCCTCATGTTGGGATGCTAAAGGGACTGTTCACTGCCCACGCTGCAACCCACCTACTGTACTGTAGCGCTGCCAACAGACTGACAAAAAATACTGTAGTCACAGCCATACATTTGATCTGGCTGCTGGTATTTCTGAAGTGCTTACATGGTAATATTGATCTATATGACTGAAATATTGCACTTTAATAATGGCAAACATTAATTTGCTAGGATAAACAGTTTTTGGGACTGTGTTCAAAAAATGGTTGCATCTTGTTTCATCCTGCAGAGCTCACTTGGGAAGAGCTTGCGACCCCCACAGTTGTGGATTTGATATCCACAGGGGGCCTGTTCGAAAACATACGCCCTCACTACTGGAAGATGTTCTGGATGAGACGGGTCTGCTGAATTACCTGAAGGAGTGACATGTTGAATTTATTCCCCATGTGTAAGGTAAGTGACTTGCAGCAACATTGTCATTATTAACATTATCAACGTTTTAACCAACTCTCCCCAATCCAGCGAGCGAAGTAAAAATTATAATGGACATTTTTGGATGTTGGGTTTCTCCGGTCAATAGCTATTAAGCCAAGCATTCCAGGAATGCATATATTTGAAAGATATGTCATTGTGATTTAAAAGGAGCAATGATACCTTACTTTATTTGTTGCTTGTTTTCTTACTTGAACAGAAATTGAGTGATTATGCTTGTCTCAGTGTACTGTACCATAGTCAATTAAAGCACTTTAGGAGATTGTCACATCTTAGTGATATCAATGGAAGAGAGGGGGGATGTAGATTTTCCATTTGTCAACAGAAGCTGGTCAGGCTTCTGCTGTCCAACAGAAAGTCCGCTTATTAGAATGCATTTTTTATACCTCCTAAGCAAAAAATCTGGCTAAACACATCTCTGAACACCTACAGTACCAACCCCTACCAAAGCATAGATGACTCTGTTGCTGTTTCACTTCAGGACATACACGTGGAATCTCAAAGACAGGCAACTTCCTTAAAATTTAAAGTAACCGCTCAGTGAAAAATTTAAAGTAAATATTCTGTAAATATTCCGTTTGCTCATACCTATATAATGTAGTGGACTTTGAAAAATGCTGAGTAAGTAGACCTGAGGAGTTTGATCTGACCAATCAGCCCTCCACTCAGGTTATTTTTTTTACAACCAGTATTTATGCACACAGCACTCAATTGTTGGGCTACATCCACACCATCCTACAGAAATGCAGCATTTTAAGATAGTTTATTACCATTGTTTAGAAAGAAAACTTATTAATTCCTATTGTAACCATAGAAATCTGGAAACACTGTTATTCATGTGTATATAACTTAGTCCTAGGACATGTCTAATCATAATGACAAGACCGGTGAGAGTAAGTGTTGAATCCCTGCCACATGCATTGTGAGTCCGAGCTGTCAAACATCCATTCTAGCTTGAGCCTGTATTTCCTTTCACACCCCTGATGGATTTGCTGAGCTCATTTCTGCCAGTTTTGTAAGCATTGCGTGCCACTGAGTTGTCGTGGCACATTCAGCTTACATTGAATGCTATAGTAGCTTACGTGCTTAAAGCAGTATTCCTTCCTCCCAATTAAGCTTCTAGTTAGAGTAAATCTGAATTCTCATTGTAAGAACATCATAATTTACATTCCTAATGAAGTATTCACTACCAATGTTGGTGAGTGAATATGTAAAAATAATTGTAAACTGTATTGTTAAAACAATCTCGAATCGTGGCGTACTCAAGATCCTCATCGTATTCAAGACAGGAGAATATGCAAATGCCTTCTGCTGCCATACGCTTCCATCACGACAGTTCTAGAGGCCAGAACGCTGACATTCCAGGATACAAACATGGCACTCGTGACAGCAGAGCCAGTGGTAACTTGGACAAGTAAATATCCAATACTGTAAATATCCAATACTGAATTAGGACATGTGGTTAGGTAGGCCGGGCGCTAGAACAAAAGTGTTTGGACGGGCATTTGATTTCCATGGGCGGGCACGTTTATCCTGCTTAAAGCAAATAACTTTAGCATGCATTGCTTACTTAAAGCTATATGATAGCAAAATACACAGCTGTCAATCAAATTTGAAAGCTTTCATTTACTGCAGTTGTTACACATTCTTTGTAGCTTAGTGATCACAATCACTTAATAAAGCACATCATCGATCCTATTTGCAGATGAAGGCACGAGAGCGAAATTCCCAACGGTAATTAGTTAAAGCTGCACTATAGGATTTGTTTGAGGAAAAAACATAAGTTTTGTCACCAATACATGTTGTGTAAGCTAATGAGGCCCTCTATTAATTAGTTTCAGAGCTAATCAAAGTGACAGCGAATTCAGCTAATATCGTCTGGTGGTTTTGAGGATGGCCCGGTTCCAGCAGGATCCAGCTAAAATTAACCATAGCTAGTTATCAGTGTTGCCACATTTGATTGACTGTAAATCGCTCAATCACCCTCAGACTCCAAAAAAACGCCCAAGCCCATTTTTGCCCGCGCTCTGTAATTAAAAATCCCCATCTGGCAATACTGCTAGTTACCAAACAAAATTAGCTTACAGCTTCTCAACGTCAGCGTTTGTGCACCAGATCTATGCGCGCTCTATGAGGAGATAGGACAGGTGACTTGTATTTAGTTGCTGATTGGACACCAAAGAACGCAATGTTTGATGGGATAAGTAGTTAATTTTCCCACTCACTCTCCAAAAGCTACGGTCTTGTACCCTTTACTTTTTTCTAATATATCAACATTTTGCAATAGTGATTCCGAGCTTTGAAGGCGACCTTTCACTTGATAGCCCTGCAGACTGATTGATCTTTGCAAATGTCCATAACCATTTTTTTTTTAAACATCCATGATAAAAATGAATGGGAACCAATGGAACCAAGATGGCGAAATATGGGTGGTTCCACTTTCCAAGTCTATACATAAATTCCAGAAGTCCGTCAGATAGGCTACTGAAAAGTAATCTACCACAAAATAAGTAGATTACTAATTAGTGCATTGGCCCTCCATTGGACTTAATATAAAATCTGTAAACCCTCCCCAAGACTGAAATAAACATGCCCCTCCCGCATTTCCCTCCGTATCTCATCATGTAGAATTCTGATGTCTCTTTTACAAACACTATATTTGGGGGGCAAAGCATTCTCACTGGGGGGCATGGCATGGCCACCGTGCCGCCAGGACTGTGGTTAGTGGGTGTTCCAGACAGTCATTGCTGCATGCTAAATGAATGGATGTACAGTACTAGTCAAAAGTTTGGACACACTCATTCTGGCAACTGTATATATTATGTGCGTTCTGTTTCATCCACCTCGTCATCCACCCACTCATAAAGAGGTGTCATAAGGCCTGCTTTAAACTATGACTATTTGTATTGCTACAGTGTAGCGGTACTGTAAGATTATCCCTAAAAGCCTTTTTAATTGTGGGCATTGGAGAGTAGGGTGGCATTGTAACTGTAGAACCAGATGGCTTCAAGCTGTGCACAGTCAAGCAACATAACCATCAGAGGGAATGCAATGTGTTTTAGGAGCTCCCTTTTGCCAAATCGGATTTTCTGAACTGCAGCAGATAAATGTTGACTTGGCATTTAAGGTCTGCCACGTTCCCACAGATAATATCAGTTACTGATGGATCATCCTTTCAAGATGCTACAGAGATGTTTCATCCACACTGAACATTTAACATCTGTTGTGTTTCATTTACAGCTTCATTATTTTCCAGGCCATTTTTTCCAGACTAATTAAACGCAGTCCAGGACTAAGATGTCTGTGAGCAATCTTTGAGTTCTTAATCTGTAAAGCTGAATATGAATTTTGCATTTCACTAAATTAAATTCAACATACATTTCTATAATAGACATGTCACTATAAATAATGAGGAAAAACATCTTCCAAGAACATGCTACAATATAATATATCTAGATGTTTTAATGAAGTGACACACTTACTTGTAGATTAGGCCAGCATGGTGTCAATTCAATTTCTCTCCCCTAAAAGCGTGTGGATATTTCTGTCTAATGTGACCCGGTTTCTACCTGCTGAACCTCTCTCCCACACCATATCAACAATGTGTCCTAAATTACTCTGTTTTTTTCCATCATCCCCGTGACCCTCTCATTCATTCCTCCAGTGGATGGTGCGTCCCACATGGCATCCTATCCTCTATATAGTACACTACTCCCTTGTTTATCAGAGCCATTTGGGCCCTATGCCCCAGTACACTAAATCAGGAATAGGGTACCATTTGTAATGCATGCATTTTGGAATAATTAATCCCATCAGTTGGGACACCTTGAGGTCGCTCCAGTGAATTCTCAATACTGACTAAAGATTGTTGGACTTTTCTAATTACGAAAAAAGTCACAAGGGGTGTGGTCTGATACAGCCCATCGTGGGAAACCAATGTGGAGCATTATTGGTATTATGGACAAGTTAATAATGCAATTAGAATAGCACACATATATTGTATATTTTTTGTTATAACTGTGACATATGGTGTAATACAACAGCTTTCAACCAATCAGGATTCAAAGCAATTGATTACCTAATTTAAATAGACATGCAGACCTTATGGTATGACAGCTTCACTTAGCGTCGTACATTTACATAATCAACTGCTCCAGCTGTTTACAGCCCTTTGACCCTCCGGTCAGCATCAGGTGGTGTCCGAATGACATCACCCTGTTTCCTGTTGACGCTGGTTTAAAGTAATGAACTGCGTTGGGAAAAGGTCGCTATTTGTGATGCAGCCCGCACAGGACCGTTTCAGCGGTCATAACCTCAGGTTTTTCAGGTTAGGCTTACAGTATTAGAAGGATAAGATTGGACAACCTCTCACTTACAGAAGACCTTAAACGGATTACCTAACGGCCCAGTCCTGTGTCGGTGTTTAACATCCAACAGCTCTGTGATGTCGTCATGGAGGAGTAGAAGAGGACTCCAGTGGCAACCTGTGAAGCTCTGGTGAACTCCTGGAAAATGATGACGGCCACACAAAATATTGACAATTTGGTCCCAATTTGGACATTTTCACTTAGGGGTGTACTCACTTTTGTTGCCAGCGGTTTAGACATTAATGGCTGTGTGTTGAGTTATTTTGAGGGGACAGCAAATTTACACTGTTATACAAGCTGTACACTCACTACTTTACATTGTAGCAAAGTGTTATTTCTTCAGTGTTGTCACATGAAAAGATATACTCAAATATTTACAAAAATGTGAGGGGTGTACTCACTTTTGTTAGATACTGTATATATATATATATATACAGCTCTGGAAAAAATTAAGAGACCACTCCTAATTTTTCTTAAAACAGCATCTCTACATGTATGGCAGCCATTCCATTCCAGTGTCTGTTAAATTCCAACACAGGCACACCTCATTTTATTTAATGAGGTACTGATTAGGTGATTACCTGAACCAAATCTAATTTAACGAGGAAAAGTATAAAAACCACTGCTGTGGTCATCACTATCCTCTTGCAATAGGACCAGCTGGATGGCAAAAATAGTGCAAGTAGCACCTCAAAGGTAATTTGAATAAAAAAATAACTATTTGGCATGACAAAAGAGTTGAAAAGAAAAGCTTTGTGTGAGGAAAAGAAGGGTTCAATTTTGGCTTTACTGGCAGAGGGATACGGTGAGCGTCAGGTTGCTTCCATCCTGAAAATTTCAAAGACGGCAGTTCATAAGAACAAGGTCAAGCAACAGACATTGGGGACAACAAAGCTACAGACTGGCAGAGGGTGAAAATGACTGTCCACTGACCAAGATGACCGTCAACTCACTCGAATGTCACTCAACAACTGTAGGATGATATCAAGTGACCCACAAAAAGAATGGCAAACAGCAGCTAGGGTGAATTGCACGTCGAGGACGGAGAGACTCCTAGGGGCAGGGCTGAAGTCATGCAAAGCCAGAAAAAAGCCCTTCATCAATGAGAAGCAAAGAAGAGCCAGGCTGAAGTTTGCGGTCAGACAATAAGGATTGGACCATAGAGAAATGGAGTAAGGTCATCTTCTCTGATGAGTCAAATTTTCAGCTTTGCCCAACACCTGGTCATTTAATGGTTAGACGGAGGCCTAGAGAGGCCTACAAGCCACAGTGTCTCGTACCCACTGTGAAATTTGGTAGAGGATTGGTGATGATCTGGGGATGCTTTAGCAAGGTTGGAATCGGGCAGATTTGTCTTTGTGAAGGATGCATGAATCAAGCCAAGTACAAGGTTATCCTGGAAGAACACCTGCTTCCTTCTGCTCTGACAATGTTCCCCAACTCTGTGAATTGTTTTTTTCCAGCAGGACAATGCTCCATGCCACACAGCCAGGTCAATCAAGATGTGGATGGAGGACCACCAGATCAAGACCCTGTCATGGCCTGCCCAATCTCCAGACCTGAACCCCATTGAAAACCCCTGGAATTTGATCAAGAGGAAGATGGATGGTCACAAGCCATCAAACAAAGCCGAGCTACTTGAATTTTTGTGCCAGGAGTGACATAAAGTCACCCAACAGCAATGTGACAGACTGGTGGAGAGCATGCCAAGATGCATGAAAGCTGTGATTAAAAATCAGGGTTTTTCCACCAAATATTGATTTCTGAACTCTTCCTAAGTTAAAACATTAGTATTTTGTTGTTGAAAAATGAATATGAATGTTTGTCCTTTGCATTATTTGAGGTCTGAAAACAATGCATCTTTTTTGGTTATTTTGACTAGTTGTTATTTTCTACAAATTAATGCTCTAAATTACAACATTTTTATTTAGAATTTGGGAGTAATGTTGTCAGTAGTTTATAGAATTAAAAAAACTGTTTATTTTACTCAAACACATGCCTAAGAATAGTAACACATGCCTCTGTTTTTTTTCCAGAGCTGTATATACATCCATCCATCCATCCATCTGCTTCCACAGTTTCTGTCCATGGGAGGGTGTTGACGGTGGTAAAGCAGGGAGAAACAGCCTGTCTGTCTGTGTTGAGGAGAGTTTTTTTTAAATCCCCTTTATTAGGTCAAGACCCTAAAGCACATCAACGTTTATCTCTCAGACGTCACGTACCACCACACTCCTGAGTACCAGTAAGAACAACCCAGGTCAGAGAGGGTTTTAAAGGACAAATTCCCCTCATCATCAACAGAGCACAACGCCCAAGGCCCCATCTACCATATGGATGAGGAGCCTAGTGTTGGCCTTCCAGGTGGCTAGCTTGGCAATCCCTGACAGAAAGTTTTGCAGGACTATTCTGCTCCTGTGCCTGAAACGATACCTTTGTCCTGGACCGAACTGTCTGGTAGAGCACCTCCCTCAAGGTGGAAAATTACCTGATAAGCAAAGTAAACATACCCTGTCTGGAATGCATGCGGAACCATGCCAGTGAACATGTGTCTGTTGACCCCCAGTATGTTAGCTCAGGGGAAAAGGAATCACACTAAACATACCTTGCTCTTCTCCCCTCTGCCCTTTCATTATCTCTGTTAAGCTGCACTTGATCCAAGTAAATCAATTAAAACACATGACATAGAGCGCAAAGCCAAAGCACCATTTACTAGGAAAGACATAATGGATCTGCATCATCACGCGTATAAAGACAGACACATATACATAGCCCAACATATTAACTGTCTAATCATTCCACACACATCATTACATTCCTAATCGTTAGTGCAGAGAAGGTAAGACAATATCACTAGTACAGACCAGACCATCCCTGACACGAGACACTTTATATTTGTCGTTAGCTCTTGTTCTCCCCAAACAACTAATACCCAGAGGCCAGACATACCACTGAAGGCCAGCCACTGACACTACGGTATATCAACTTTACAGTCCTAATGATCAGTACATAAAAATTTTCGTATTTACGTATCGTGTGTACAGTCTATACATGAATGACATCACTGGAAGTTCTTAACTTGAGAAATTCAAAATTGATTCTACCATCTCTTAATTTTATATTAATTTCTCTGCCTGTAGTTCCCTCCTCCTTTATTTATATCTGTCTCTCTATGAACTTTGAATCAAAAGTTCTGTGAGATTAAACTAAAACTACAATATACATATAAGGCCATTAGTCTGAATTTTTCACAGGTTGAAATTTGTTTCGGAAAGAAAAAGTTCTAGTGTTCTAGTTAAAGTAAGTCTTTACGAATTTTGAAGAACAAATTTTGTGTTTTAGTAAAGTTTTCCAGAATAAAAATGGAATGAATTTGCTGTAAATCGTGAACAATTAAAAATTCTGGAGAAATTGAAAAATTATTTCAAATTTGACACTGGATATCTAAGTCATCAGAAAAAGATAAGGATTTTTGCATATTCATCATGATTTAGTAGATATTAAAGCTGGTTTCCTGAGGATCACCCCTTTAAGTGACTTGAAATGTTGATTTCTGTTATTTCTCTGGATAAAAAAGGGAGAAGAACATTCTCCACACTTCAGCCTACTCATATGTCACTCCTGTTATGTTGGTCCTCACAGGAAGATTCCTGCTTGCTTTGTTTCCTTCTGTCAAAATCAGGGAGTAACAGCTAAAAATATCCTGAGCGTGAAATAATTTCAATCATGTTGACGGTGCAAGACCCATGATTGAGTCAGTGGGTCCATACCTGTTTTCACAAAACCGCAGAAGTTGCTTCTATACTAAAAATGTAGAAGGTTCTGTGGTATGTTGGTTACTCTTATGGTCTGTGCTGTGTGTGTGTGTGTATGTGTGTGTGCAGTCAGCTACAAGAAACGTGAATGGTTGATTTGGGTCCCCGGTCGATTGAGGGAGCCCAACTCAAAACTATTTTAGATACTATAACTGTATTTCCAAAGAAAATGTTAATGTGAAAGTCAATTCAGGTATAAAGTAGTAGTAGCAGTAGTTTGTGTGTTGATGTGAGTGTATTTGGATGTATTTATGTGTGTGTGTGTTTGTGTCAGGTTGAGTGACTGGTGGTGAATATAGTTTGTCCAGGTCATTCCAACTGATGAGGACTTTCCCTGAGTCCTACCTCAAAAAGCCAATGTCCCCTCCCTTCTGTCTCCGAGTTACTCCACCAACCTCACAGATGTCTTGGGCTTCAGAAAAGCTGTTCTGACCCGAAATCTAGGATTGAGTTAAGAAAGCGAAATATGTGGAGTTCAAGTTTTTCACCCACCGAGTTAAATGCAGGACAAAACTGTGTGACTTTAATTGCAAGTTGTTTTTCTTTATGAAAACAAAATCGGGCAAAATGTGTTTCCGGAACCTAAATAACAAGTGTCTCCAGTACAGCACTGAGCATCATTACAAATTCCTCCCACAGAGTTTCTCTCCGAAATTCCCCACAGCAAGGAGCAGTCAAGAATATTGTTTAGAAGTGGCAGCGTGTTTAGCCAGAAATAAGTCTTTAGTATGTCTCTCTGATGTGCTTCCTTGTGCCTGTCACCCTCTACTAACAGTGGTCTCAAATCCACATGTTCCTCTCCCCTATCTATCTTTTGGCAGTGGGAGAACAATCTCTTCCTGCCTTATCCTCTCCTCTATCTTTCTGTGTCCTAACTAGCACCCTAGTCCCTTTAAAGTGGACTTCTTTTGACCAAACCCCAATGAATGGTACCATGTATAGGGAATCAGGTGTCATTTGTCCCTGGTTGTAAGATGATTGGTTCCAACCCACTCTCCTGCTACTGAATCTCCCACCAACACTGCCTCCAGGCAGCCACTCAAGCCTTTCCTTCTTCATTCCTATTTACTTCATCCATTAGCTTGGTGACCCCTTCTCCTATATTGAATTTAAACTCTGTCACCTTGCCTATACTGCTGACTCAAACACCATCCATGGCCACAATCTGACTATCTCAGTTACCCACTGCCCTGCCTGATGTGTCCTCTGGCCACCTGACAGATGATTATTGGTTGGCCCCTAATGTCTCTCCCTCCCTCCATGATAGCTCCTTCACTAACCTTGCTCCCTCTGATCTCCATTGCCAAACATGGCTTTCCTTTTCTTGATTTCCACCCGATGTCTGTTTCTTTAATTAGCGGTTTTGATTTGAGATTGAGCCATGGTGCTGGGTTGGCCTCCTCATTTACAGTATGTCAAATCTGTACATTTCAAGAGCAACGTGTTATACAGGCATAAGAATCATACGTGTTATCAAGGCATTAGTAACATATGCAGCTGGATGTTAGCAATGAAACTGCAAAATATGTCGCAAAATGCAACTCTCTCCATCTCAAAAGTCTACAGCCAGTGTAGCGAAAACAGGGTGGAGACCTGATGTAAATCATTTATGTCTTGCAAGAAGTTAAACCAATCAAATGCTTGGGGCAGAGCTTAACCTGCAGTATTCCATCAACTGAGGATTCTTGAAATTTAATATCCAATAAGAAATAGCAGCTGGAAGCCACTGGACCATTCAAAACGTTTCAGCTAACACGTTCCATTAGATAATGGGGATATGTCAACAACTTCTTCATGGCGATATGGTTACACAAAACTAACACAACATAACCTATGTTACTTCTCGACATTCATCCTCTCTATATACTGTCGGGAATCAAGCTGCTAATCTGCTATAAGTCGTTGTGATTTAAGTGTGCTTATTTATGAGCAGGTATTGCCTCAGTGTAAAAGCCAGCACAAGGAAAATCAATAACCAGTTTAAGGTCATCCCCTCTAGAGGAGCATGTGAGGCGCAGAGGCGTGGGAATGAAAGGTAGCAACACCGCTTCAACCTCAAAGTGCAACACAGTTGTTTACAAAGATATGGCCCTACTAGAACATATGGGATCTCATTCAATGTATAGTTCCACCCTAATGAATCAGATGTTCCTGATGCTTTCAAGTCTGTTTCCACTTCATTGTGCAAAACCTTCACAGGAAAGGTAGGTGTGATGTTATCAAAAATGTAATATTGGGTTTTAATTAATTATTTCTGATCACCATAACGAATCAGATCATTTTCCTATCTTGTGGATAGATAATAAATGCCTCAGCCTTTCTGTGCAGCATACCAAGATCAGCAACAAAGTCAAAGAACTGAGCTTCATGTAGGCTGGTCTGTGGGTGGCTTCTATTCTAAAGAGAAGAGTTCTCTTTCAAATATGCATTTTTATTACCTCACTTATGGGATTAGTTCCTTTCAGGAGGGATAACAGGATATTTCCAATCACACAATGTCGGTATTAGACAGACAAGTAGCATGGCGACTATTGGTGAAGCTTCCGTCCTGCCCTCCAACGTATTCTCTTTTTAATCATTGCAGAGCACAGCAGCATTAAAGAGAAGTGAGTTGGCAATGATGGCCCTGCCTGGTGATAATGTACATTGCAGACATGGCTTGCATTGTCAGATATATCATATTGTATGATTCTGGATGCTCTGGACTCCTGAGAAGTAGCATCATGTCCCTTGTTGATACTGGCGGCTGAGGTGATTGACTTTAACCATAAAATTTAAATAAATCAAATTAAACTCAGTTTATTTCTGTATCTTAAAAATGTATAATTGATTGGCCTAATTACATATGCACAGTGAATTAGTGTCACCAACAAAAATGTCAACAATAGGCCCATAGAAATGTTTACCAACCAAATAGTCCTTTCCCGTGGTGCTCTGGGTGCTATTTCATTAGAACAGCATTTCTTTCAAAGCACTCTTTACAAGCAATAGGCCCAGTAACTCCTCGATGACAAGAAAAACAAAGCAGTTAGTCCTTTGATTTTGGTTTATGTATAAGTAAATAAAATAATAATATTTCTGAAGATCGAGGGGTATTTACTCTAATTGTAATGACTGGGAAATCTAATCGTTGCTGGGTGCAGCAGCCTCAGTGATCACTCATCAAATCCAATTCACTACTGTCCTATAGCCCAGGTACACCAGGCACCCAGTCTTGACCTCCTGTTGGCCCTCTCCAAAAGAATGCACTTCATACATGCAGGGAGATGGGACTCTCCAACATTCCAACAGGCTTGTTCAATGACTTAGGAGAAAGACTCAGATTCACGGAGGTCCCCAAATAAAACGTGACCACTTAAGACAGTATGCCGACTGGAAGTCCCCAAGAACTGTGATGGAAGATCAACACCTCTGCCCTGGTCCTTCAATGAAGCTTTTATAATTTGGTGCGTCTGCCAGAAAAGTTAGCAGGAAATGGATGTGACCCCCCCCCATAAAAAAGTGTTTTTACCACCACTTCCAAGGAAAGCAATCATACATTCACATTATTCACATCAACTGTATTTGTTTAATGGCCAGCATGAACCAAAGGACGCATTAAAATTTTCATTTTATACCATCAGCCTTCCTGTAAACTAATGTACTAGTCGTTTAAAGAACCGCCTGAAACTAGATTCTCCACATAATGGTCATGACAATAGTCTTTATTTTTTTCTGCACTGTCCAACCATTCCAGTATATGTGGAGAGGAAGTTGCTCATTTTTTTTAATTTCCCCTGAAAACATCCAGTTATTGCTGATCAATTCCACCCTCACATGCTGAAGAGGGCGGAATTTATCATGATCTATTTACTAAATTACAGTCAATACATCACTGAGGAAAATTTCTAGAGCAAAGCTACAGTAACTGAAAATGATTATTGAATGATAAAGTGAAACTAGTGTATATCCCAGGAGCAACCTGACAAGGGTTCATGGTAGAAGTAAGGACAATGGATGGGGTAAGGTGATTACAAAGTAGTACTGGGGAGGAGTTGACATTTTCTCCCTGACAGAGATGATGGCATTGCTCTTAGGTGTTCACCAGCACTGTAACCCTCCAAATGCCAGCCATGATCTCATGCATGTCTCCAAGGGGAAAGGTTAAAGAAGATTCCCTGTCTATGACGTTACCTTTTCTGTACAAGTCTAAATGTATTAAGGTCTCTTAACAGTTTCTAAGAGGAGGATATGTCAATAATATGCATCCAGGCATGCAGCACTTTTTCATATAATTTCAGAATGATCACAATAGAATATTGATAAAAACGGGGTTGGGAGATGTAATCAGTTACATGAAACAGATCCCTTTTTTTCACTTTGATCCATTACGTTCCCATTGAAACCATGTAATTGATGCATATACTTTGAACCTTATGATTATATGGAGTACTTTTAAATAAAGAAAAGATGTGTGAAAAAAATGACACTAAAGGGGCAAAGTGCACAATTTATTAGCACAATGTACAATCATGAATTTGACTGCTTAGAATTCTTACATACTGTAGACAATTCATGTGAACGTTATAGACCAGTATGACCAGCTTAATTGTGATGTGCATGACAGCTGTTATTGCGTTACGATAAAAAAGTTATGATTTAACCTTCAACTGATTTAATATATAAACATTTACCCAGAGGACTCAACCTGGTGGATATCTTGTTGAACCACTGTCCTCCGTGACAAAAAGTAGTCATTGGCCTATACTGGCGACTGGTAGGGCAGGTTAAATAAAACATTTTTAGCTAAATGTGGTATGGCCTTTTGGGACATACACAAACACAAGTACGGCAGAAGCACTCTTTTGGAAATATCCAAAATGATGACTGATCATCAGATGATGATTATGCTATCATTGGAATTCCTGGAACAAAAACGGTTCTCCTATTGACACAGCCCATTTGAAATCCTTGCTCTAACAATGTACAGTAGGATGATAGCATCGACCTCAGCACTGGGTCTAAATTCTCATGAATTTTTCTTGCTCCCATAGATTCCCACAAGGTATCACACCCTAAGACAGGAAAATGCATACAAAAAAACAGATTAAGAGCAATGGGACTTTAAGTTCTTATATTGTAATGTAAATATTTAAAGGTTTAACAAATGTGACAATTTGGAATCAGTTCTGTCAGTGGTATTGTCAACAGGGGGAGAAACATGCAATTAAATGTTTCCTGAATCAAAACACAAACCTAAGTCTAACTCCATGTCTCCCTCACTTAGTTCATATGTCTAACACTGACAACACTGTCGCACATTCTTCTAAAAACCCGGCTGCTGCCTTTTAAATGAAAGTCGTGTGAACTAAAAGTTTAAAGACTGTTTTCTCGAAGGGAACCAATTGACAATCAGAGGGATTCCAGTTAGTTATTTCAGGAAGAGGGGGATTTGACATCCTACCTCTCTACTTTAGATAGCATTGATCTACTCTGGTTGTGCAGTTGCAGCCGTTGGTGGAGGTGCTTGATGAGATGGGCCCTTTGAAGAGAGGAAACACTTAAGTGTCGGTGTTACCTGATGTAATCTCCTGCTCCTGGTGCAGTTCTGACTGGATCAGCAACATCCAAACCAAACAACAAATAGCGAGTGCTCTGTCTGGGTCTGGGTTACATGGGTCACATCCAGTTTGGCACCCCACTGAATATGAGTAATGGTCAGACGTGGTGAATTGTGTTGAGTGTGGTCGGGGACACACTCCTACTCGACCTACTTAGTATCACAGGCTGTTTGTACTGGGCTGAACTGAGCTGTCTTCCTAACACATGAAAGTAGAACGAATAGAATTAAAAGAAGAAAGAAAGAAAATGTTAAATAGGTGTGGGAACCTGCTTTTAATCAGTTACACCTGGCATTTTGGCAAAACAATTAAATAGCATTGTTGGATTGAGCTCCAATGGTTGATTAGTGACGTAGGTTAAAAAAATAACTCAATGTAAGAGACTTCAGGTCACTGCATGTTTTCTTTTATTTTCTGCAGTATTGTAAACTAGCAAACGCAAAAACTCTAAGTAAAATGTGTCCTTCCCAGTCTGACAACTGGGATGAACACTATCGGGCATTCGGAGCGCTAACAGGCACAGTGATGATACACTAAACATTAATGATGGGATTGTACATAATAATATTGTTAATATCTTCATTTTTTGAAGTCTATATTCCTAGATCCATTTCTGTGTTTTGGCCAATACTGTACAAATGTGGATGTTTTCTTTCAAAATTATATCTGTATAATGGCCCTTTATTATGTTGTTCTGCTGTGGAAGTCACCAATAGTTGCCCATTGGTTTGATGAGTTTTTAAATTATGTACCATCCATTATTACAGACCAACAATCTAATTAGACAAATTCTTCAGGGTCCGGACCTCATTGCCCTCAACTGCTCTGGGTGTTCAGGTTATACCGGTAATAGCATGTCAAATTAATTCTTAATTTGTAAACCCTCTCCTTGCAGGATTTCTTGTAATGGGAAAGGGGTGTATTGGGTATACTGTAATACTGTATTGATTGTATGGATACTACTAATATTGCTACTACTACTGCATCTACCATCTATTTTTTTGAAGTTTTCCACCAAAGGGAGGGAGTCAGCTTTGAATAGTGAGAAGAATCATTTTGTAACTTTCCGTGATAGATACATTTTTTTCTGTGTTCTCTCAAAGACATTAATGTCAGATCCATCAGTTTTATTAATTCTTATATACACCTAAATTAGATGGTAATCCTTTTAAGATGCATAACTTTCTGGGGGAGTGTAATCTCCCTCCCTGAATCAAGAGGACTTTCTGAATGTGGAAATATTAGAAACTCGAATGGCAAGCCAAAAATATTTAGCTATGTTCTCTCACTTTACCTGCACAAAATGTTCAGCCAGGCCATTGGTAAGGGAACAGTGCAGCTTTCTCTGGATAAGCCTGGTATTACGGTTATAAATAAGAAAACCAGGGCTCTGGAAGAAACTGTGTCATATAGAGTAATTTCTCTTTGCAAACAAAGATTAAAGCAAACATAGTAACTATATGCAACCGCTCATTTTTCTCATAGAGTTGACCATTTGGCCAAACTATAAGTAACCTGGCAAGAACGGCCTCAGCCAGAGGGGTGATCAAGAACCCAATGGCCACTATAACGGAGGTTCAGATTTTCTCTGCAGAGATGAGAGAACCTGCCAGAAAGAAAACCAATGCAGCAACACTCCATCAATAAGGCCTTTATGGTAGAGTTGCTCGACTGAAGCCAATCCTGAGTAAACAGCATATGACACGTAGCCTGGAGAACTGAGACAATGAGGAAAAGTATTATCTGGTCTGATTCTGTAATTTTAGACTTGTAAGGAATGACATGATCCATCTGTGTCAAAAGGTTTAATTTAGTCTCTCATGGCAACATAGGATTTCTAATCAGGTCAGATGGTATCAGAAAAATTCTATCTTTGGGAGGATAAAAACCCTATCAACTTACCCTAACCTACTCATTCACTTGCATTATATGATTAATGCATACATGTACAGAAACGATATGAAATGTTATTTATTAATAACAAGACTGAAGAGACAAATAAAGGTAAATACAATGAAGTTACAGCCTCCCCCAACCCAATACCAGACCACCCAGTAACGGAAGTGTTCAAACAACCGAAGTGTTCAATAAAAAAGGATCAGAAAAACATGCAGGCAAGCAAAAATTAATAAATAAAAATAGGAAAATATATGAAAACAAAGTAATTCAGTGCCAGTAAGTCTATAGTTAAGCGTTTTCTCTCTGCTGCGAGCTGTAGACAACTCGGTATATATCACATCAAATAAATGTTTCAGCCATTGACAGATAGAAAGTGAGTGTGAATGATTCCATCGTACGGCGATACTTGTCTTGCGGTTTGGCCACGATAAAGAATGCACATGTCACAGAGATAAATTCATCTTAATCTGATTGTAAAACAAAGAAAATGCAGAAACAATTACTCACATCAAAGGGGACATTAAAGCAACGTCATCCCAGAATATGGATAGTTCGGGGGATTCCCAGACCGTATGTGTAAGGTACCAGCTTCAGAGGAGTCGTAATGTGCATTACGCATTGAAAACGTTGGGGTAATGTGTTGCTTAACGCAGGAATTACGTTTCTTTATGCAGGTTTGCTCCTGCATGTTGTCAGTCATGACCTAACATTAAGTTACCAGTCTGTCAGCTATTGTTTCTTCATTAATTCCAGTTAATCATTTTGGATTAGTAATGGTCTAGCCGAGTCAGCACGTATTTGAATGTTAGCCAATTTTTATTCCATTCATATTTTCGCTAGAAAATGTGCTATAGTCTTCCACATTGTTGCTTTGATTACCCTGGCCAGGGGGCTGTGTTTAGAATAGCTGCTGTTGTAGTCTATAGAGTTGATCATCATAATTGTTTCGTTTACAGGAAATACACCCTGAAAGATCACTTTTTCGGTGTAGGCATTTATGAAGACTATTCTGCTTGTATCTCTAGGAAGCTGAATGTGTTATCAGCGTGCTAAATACTGGAGGAAAGACGAGAATACGCCTTGAGCTTCGTGCGTTTTTCCAAGCGCACGTGACCTGTAATTTCTGTCTGATTGGTCAAGACACGCACAGAGCCTGCAGCCGCACTCTGATGTGAAGGACTGAGAAATTGTGAGCGATTCAACAAATCATGTCAAATCTGGCTAAAACACTGGACTTCGCCCCTATACCGCTTTTGCGTCAATATGTATTTATTAATATAAATCAAAAGAGCTGTGTGGAATGCCACACCTGATTAATAGCCTATAATAGTGGAGTCAAATCCAGGTAAGTAGCGCCTACTGATTGGGGGCAAGGATTTAAAAGTGCTGTCGCCAAACTACCCTCGTCACGCTGTTTCCGGAAAACGTGGGTTTGTGTAACTTTGCTATTAAGGGGTTTGATGAGAAGTCGTTTGTTTTGTTGTGACACAGTTGCCTAATAGGTTATGCTGGCAACAGGTTTGGATATTAGTTCTGCTCGGGTGCTTCAACTTTTCTAGTTTATTTTGTTTAATATGGGAATGTAATTCAACTTGTTTGGATCTGGGATTAAGTTTTGATTTTGCTGCCTTGTGGTTATGTTCTATGTGTGAAGAATTCCCCCTTCAGGACATTAACAGACATTACAACATCCTTATTTGCAGCTGGCTCCCTAGTTGTCACCCAGGTTCCCATCATATCAACTATAGTAAAGTATTCTGTTGTCCAATATTCTCCATGGATGGGCCAGACAGACAAAACATTTTGGCCTCCTCACTTAATTGACTATCAAGTCACAAAAAGTTACTTTAATTATGTTGGACTCAGTTGGAGACTATAGGGAGCACTGACAGACATGCTGGGCATGTCTTGTCAATATATAACTCCACCCATCCCTTCAACTGAGAAAGCTAATGTTAGCTAGCAACCAAAAACAACCTGATAAAATTAACTCTAAAGTGAACCTCAAACTCTATTCCAAATGATGTTTACGAAAAACAAAGAGCTCATTCAGAAAGAGAGACCTCAACTGCAGAAAACGGAACTAATTAAGAGACACACTTTTCACTGTTCATCATCAATATTGTATCAAATATGTATTCCTTTGACAAATTATTTTTTGGAAAAGTCTGTGCTTGTAGGAAAGGACAAGTGTGTATTCCTGTTTTGCAACCTTGTTTCCAAAAACAGTTCGAGTGCTGAGTAAAATGTAAATAAAAACAGAATGCAATGATGTGCAAATCATTCATCCCTATATTTAATTTAAAATAGTACAAAGACAACATATCAAATGTTGGAACTGAGAAATGTTATTGTTTTTGGAAAAGTTTTTAAAAAGTTGGGACAGGGGCATCTTTACCACTGTGTTGCATAACCTCTTCTTTTAACAACACTCTGTAAGCATTTGGGAATTAACTGAGGAAAACAATTGCTGTTGTTTTGAAAGTGGAATGTTGTCCCATTCTTGCTGGATATAGGATTGCCGCTGCTCAACAATTCAGTGTCTCCTTTGCTGTATTTGTCATTTCATAATGTGCCAAATGTTTTCAATGGGTGACAGGTCTGTACTGCTGGCAGGCCAGTATAGTACCCAGACTCTTTTACTACAGAGTCATGCTTTAGTGATACATGTGAAATGAGGTTTGGCATTGTCCTGCTGATATAAGCAAGGCCTTCCCTGAAAAAGACATTGTCTGGATGGCAGCTTACTGTAGGTTTCTCCAAAATCTGTATATATTGTTTAGCATTAATAGTGCCTTCATGGATGTGCAAGTCACCCATGCCATGTGCACTAATGCACCCCCATACCATAACAGATGTTGGCTTTTGCACTGTGTGCTGATAACAAGCCAGATGGTCCCTCTCCGCTTCAACCCGGAGGAAGTGGCATCGATGATTGCCGAAAAGAATCTCAAATTTTGATTAGTCAGACCACAGGACAGTTTTCCACTTCGCCTCAGTCCATCTGAAATAAGATTGGGCACAGAGAAGGCGCTGGTTTTTCTGGATCTTGTTCGTGTATGCTTTCTTCTTTGCATTCTTTGCATGGAGTTTTAACTTGTATTTTTGGATGCAGCAACACGCTGTGTTCACAGACATTGTTTTCGGAAGTGTTCCTGAGCCCATGCAGTGTTTTCCACTACAGAATTGTGTCTGTTTGCATTGGCACTTGAGTGCCAGAAGATCACGGCCATCCAATATTGATTTTCGCCCTTGTCCCTTGTGTACAGAGATTACTACAGGTTCTCTGAATCTTTTAATGTATTGTGGTACCATAAATGATGAGATCCCCAAACTCTTTGCAATTTTACGTTGTGATACATTATTCTTGAATTGTGGCACTATTTGCCCATGAATTGTGGCATCATTTGTCTTTCACAGAGTGGTTGACTCTCCACATGAGTGCCTTGAATCCAATTTTTATGCTATCCAGTGTAAATTTTTCTTAATTTTTGGACCTTATTAGTTGTGATATTCCACCAGATTTAGTTTTTTTTAGCATTACACAATTTTCTAGTCTTTTGGTGCCGCTGTCCCAGCTTTTTTGAAACATGTTGCTGGCATCAAATTCAAAGTGAGCATGTATTTTCCAAGAAACAATAAAATTTCTCAGTTTCAAGATTTGATATGTTGTCCTGGTACTATTCTCTATTGAATATATGGTTTAAATGATTTGCACGTCATCGCATTCTGTTTTTCTTTACATTTTACAGAGCGTCCCAACATTTTTGTATTTTTTTGTATTTATTTGTATTTTACTTAAATGGGGGAGGACTATTTAAGATATTATTCAAAATGGTAGGGTTTCACTTTTTTAAAATAGGTTAGAATGGCCTAAAAAGGAATCCTGTCCTGAATGGGTGGGACAGCCAAGACACCAGAGGTGGCAGAATGGACTGCTCAGGTTGGGATGTAGTGTTGGAACATGTCACATCTGAAGGCAACGAAGGTCAGTTCCCCTTGATGTTCTGTAAGCAATCACCAGGGTGTTGAAGATGCAAGCTGAAGGCCCTAGCACACCTCGATCGCATGGCACATTTCATTATTTCTGTTTCATCATTTCTCTCATTGTGTGCTCGCATACTTCTAATCTTTCGCTTCAAAAATAGATTGAGGGGAAGAGTGTTATTATTAACCCGAGACAAAGGGAGGTGTCCGCTCTGACCAACCACAGTATGCAAATGTAAGAGAAACCAAAGACAGGTAAAAACCAGAAAAGGAACCAGGCAAGTCTACTTCAGCCAGCCCGCAATTAAGAGTGACAAACATTATTGCCCTCCTTGGATTCGAACCATAATCTCTCACATAAGAGGCTGTGTCCTTAACCACTTCACAACAGACCTGCATTATCATGTACATGTATAGTGTCTTGACATTAGATCATTTTGTCACGCATTAACATCATGCAAAGTTTGAATATTTCGCTAGACACCATTAAGCATTGTGTTAAACTGACTAACGTTTCTTATTTAGGTTACCTCCACCACAAATAGCATCTGAACTGTATGACTTTTGCCTATCGCCATTTTAACAGCTTATTAGCCATTCGTGAATGACATTGATACAGTAACTATCAATATAGGTGACAATAACTGACTTTTTCGTCAAGTGAAAAGACAAGAGAATCGTGTAGCCAGCAAAGTTTTTTTCTATCCTGAACAAATCCTAAAGCATCATTCAAAAATCCACCAAAAATAGTCGCAATATAACAGTAAACAGTTTTATTTTAGGCTTCCTATAACGTAGCTACTGAAGGTTGTAGCCAGCAAGGTTTTTGTCAATCCTAAACAAATCCTAATGCATAATTTGTTTTGCCTGTGATGGGAGTCAAACACAGGACGTGTTGATCAGTAGTCCTTGTCTGTAACCACCACGCTATTTAACAAGGGGTCACTCACTCACTCAGTCAGTCAGTCAGTAAGAGACATTCGCTCTTCTAGACCGGCTCCGCTTATGCAGTCCGGCAAAAAATGCAACAATTGCCCGTTAAATCCCCCCTTTAAAACAAACTAAATCTACACAATCCACAAATGATGACTATGCGCCCACTTTTAAGGGGAACGATACATTAAGTTGTAGCCGGTGTGGAATGCAGAGGAGCAGGGGTTTGACCTGGGAGAACCTAGGAAGTTGCAACACCAGGGGGCAGCGGCGTTCAGGTAGCAGGCATTTAATGGCACAAGCAGGGAGCCCAGTGAACAGAGTTGCAGTGGTCTTGATGAGCGATGGAGAGGTGACAAGTGCCAGGATTAGAACTTCCACTGCTTCCTGTGTGAGGAAACGTTGTATTCTATCAGTGTCAGAGGTCAGAGGAAGGGAAAGGGAAAAGGTGAAAAGCGTTGTGAAAATCATAGTAGAAATCTGAACTTGTCTCTTGGTTATATGCAGAATCTCACTCTCCATTTCAAAAGTAAAAAATGAAAAACACTGTTTTTATTGGCCTTCAGGAGGAGGAGGAGGAGGAGGAGTTCATTAGAATAACACTCATTCATTTTTGGACATTTAAAAGACAGTCTTATCACAGTACAGTGTAATTAGACTTTTAACACCAATGCAGTCTAAAAAGGGTCACACCATGTTCAATCACTATAAAAGCCAATGTAAAATTATCTTGTTATAAATTACATCGGTTTGCAGTTCCGTCGAATTAAATTGCAGCCATATTGATGGTCATTTGAGCTAAGTATGACTTTACACAAGGGGTACCTACAGGAAATATGACATTAGTAAGAAAAAGTTCTTACAAAACAGCTTTGCCATCATCTAAATTTATCAGAAGGCATTCATAACGAGAGATGCTAAAGTTAGCCAGCTCAAATTCGGTGGACTTCCTTTGATTTTAACTAGCTAGCTAACATTATACTTTATCTAAAATCAATCTGGTGACATAAAAATTATGACAAACGGTTTAGCTGCTAAATATTTGCCTTCTCTAGAGATGGTGTTGTGTTTTAAAGCCTTAGTAATGCACTTCAGACAAAATCTTCATCAACACTTATGAAGGATGCATTGAGAAGAAGGCTGAGTTGGACTTTAGCCCTCAAACGAATGTTGAAAACAGTATTGTGGGAAAACAAGCATACCATGAATACCATACTTCCTTCTGTTTTCATTTTTGTTCTACTCGGCTCAACAAAATCACAGAAAATACTCATATCTCTTTTCTGTGCTTCCTTGTACTTCTGTAAACTTCTGTTGTCTCTCCTCTAGCGCTGTCTCTTTAATGCTGTCTCTTCTCTAGTGCTGTCTCTTTAATGCTGTCTCTTCTCTAGTGTTGGCTCTTCTCTAGTGCTGTCTCTTTAATGCTGTCTCTTCTCTAGTGCTGTCTTTTCTCTAGAGTGATCCAGATGCCCTTCTCTGGTCGGAGTATGAGGTCTCCCACAGGTCTCAAATCCTCTCGGTTCTGGCAAGCCTGAACAGAAAAGTGACGCAACACAGACGACAGCACCACCTTCTCCTCCATCATGGCAAACCGCTGGCCTAGAGAAACAGACATACAGATATAAACAAGCATGTGAGGACACCATACACCAACACAGGCTGTGTCCAAATACCTGTACCTGAACTAAGCTTTTTGGTTATGCAATAAATAGAATGTTTTATAGTATGGTACATATCTAAAATTGACTACATAAAGAATCAACTTTTATACACACTTGTGGGTTTCAAAACTGAATAACGGTTAAATTTGGCCTTAGGCTACTTCCATAATCTCCATGAACAATTTAATAAATATGATCAAATTTAAATCTGAAGGATTTAGGCCTATGGTGTGTAGTCACTTAAATGCACCAGAATGGCACTGGGAAGTAAATGAAAACCTCAGATCATCACGTAACAGTTGAGTGTGGAAAAGGAGGTTTACAACCTGTAAACATGCAGAGGGAAACACAAAATATGTAACGTGTGTACAGTAGGATCCTACGTTTTATTGATGTAATGGGTCATTAATTGTAATAGCTCAAGCCATATAGCCTAATTCATAGCAGTAATATTGAAAGTGCCCTATTTGTACAGTACCAACCACCAAATAGTGGGCATTTGGGGGTTACTCATGTAACCACTGTTCTATAAAGAAAGCACCGCATTCAGAGGATTGAAACTTAATCCATTTCAATTACGATAACCTGTTCATGGGACATGCTGTGTACTCACAGGCATTCGTCCACAAACTTGTGCCAGATATAAGAAAGACTAGAGGATGCCTTTGCAGTTTGTTAGAGTAGTAGCTCAGTTAATAGCTGTTTTTATCAAATATACTTTCTTCCCAAACAATACATTCATAATGACATGTGATAGGCTATCAGTACACAGTAAGTTTTGGTAAGTACCAAGTACTTCAGACAGGGCCCATACAAACTATGTATCTTTCGTTTAGCTTTTGCGAGAATGTTAAGCCTTAAACAGGCACTGTCTCTGTCTCTATCTCCTTTGCTACTATATTATTCCCTTTCTTTTTCTCTCTCCGCTGTCCCTCTCTCTTTTTTCCACTACCTTCATGTCTCTCTCCGCCATCATTTTGAGGAGAGAGACAATCAGTTTATACAGTGCGTGGGAGACGGGGCTGATTGTCGGCAGTGTCTTTCATTTTAGAAGACTCAGCTCTCCTTCGCTCCTCCAGCCACGCAGGCTAAATAGAGGATTGATTTTTGGGGAAGGGCAGGCTCTCAAAGAGAGAATGGGCATTAATAAAAAAAAGCTGTATTATAATAAGTGGTGGTCTTAATGTAACATTCTGCTACTAAATTGAGCTTTGTCTTTAAGTTTATTTCACAGAAAATTCAATTGCTTCCTGAAACCAGACAGTGGATAGAAAACTGCAGTGTCTCTGATTCATATCTTTGAGTCATTGCCCTCATGCTGTTGCCATCCTATTGATAGACCACATTTCATATTATGAATGGTATGAATGGCAATGTGTCCTGAGCTGACCGATGCAGTTCCTGGGTCCAGCGGAGAATGGGATGTAAGCGTAGGGATGTCGTCCGGTGCTGTTCTCTGGCAGGAAGCGCTCTGGCCGGAACTCCTCGGGATCCGGGAAGTATCGTGGATCGCGGTGCAGGGCGTAGGGGATGATCACGGCATCCACTCCTTTTGGGATGTTAAAGTTATCTGCAACGGGAGTGTATTGAGTATCTGTCACGGAATTACAACACCACAAGTCTTTCTAACCACAGACTAATTTTGCAGTGAGTAAACGTAACATAAAAATGCTCTCCCCTCATTAAACGGCTACAGCTTGGTCACATAGTGGATTCAAAGCTCAGTCTTTTGGCAAGCGCACACACTGTGACAAATACCCAAACTCAGGTTGACATATGCTTGCCCAGACTGAGAAGGAAGACCATATTACTAACATGAGAACGAGCCCTGTGCCACCACTTCAACGCTGCCAAATGTGCACTTCCTCCAAAAATGACCTTCATGCTCGTATACAGAGATGACAGGATGTGCACTTCATATTCAAATCAGCCGTAGAACAGTGAAACCAGCCCATCTGCTTCCGACTTGGCTAAGCTACAGGCGAGGGCTTTTACGGCAAGCGGAGAGAACGCGGAACAGGCTGCCTGAGCTGACATTGGCAAACCAAAATAGAAGTCCTGACATATGCTGTTTCACTAAGACGGAGGTAACGGCTATGGCTTCAGAGAGGGGCATCTCAGCCTGCTGTCGTTCTGCAAGGAGGTGAAGGTGCTCCTCGGGACAATCCGCTGCCACCTACTGATTTTACAATCGCCGCTGACAGTGCGTGCGAACAGGGGCACGGAGGGGAAGAGCCGAAGGGTCTCCTTAATCACGCATTCCAGGTAGCGTAACCTCTTGAGGTCGTCGACTGTGGCGGAGCGGTCGGAGGATCCTGGTTGGCCAAAAGAGAGGGACTTGTGAACACAAGGGTCGCCCTTAAGGGGAAGACAGACATCGACGTGAAGTAGTAGTGACAGGTGGGGATGCGCACAGCCAGATATTCACATGTGATGAATAAGTCTGTGAGTCGCTAACTGTAAGTTGTTCTCGATAAGATGTTACATGTAAATGGATAGATGAGAAGAGTATGTGTATAAGTGGTGCATTTACCAAACACCTCCTTGAGCTCCTGCTGGACCTTGGTCTGGACCTCAGGATAGGAGCCCAAGAGGTGAATGGCCCAGTTCATAGAGGCTGCTGTGGTATCATAGCCCTAATCACAGATAAGCACAAATAAAGACAAATTAAGGTACCAACTGAGTCCATGGGGAGTTACTGCAACGAAGCAGGGCCTTAAAGGCAAATTGGACATCATGAAACTGGGGAGAAAACGAGGTAAAAGTTATTAAAAAAACAGAAATAGAAAGAACATCATTCTCAGTGTATTGTAATTTCTTAATTAATAAGAGCTAGGTAATTAGAATTTCATTTGGATAATGGAATTGTAAGGTTAAATGACAGTGTAGTTAGTTGTCCGCTATGTTAAACCAATGATGTTGCCAAATGACTGAAAAGCATATCAACCTCTGATGTTAGAACACTTTGCCTGACTTGGGTCATCTGACCTCCGGCAGCCAATCAGATATTTTGCCTGTGTGTCACAGAACCCTCAGACTACTTCTGAGACCTTCAGTTCTTTCCAGGAGGGCCGGTTTAGACAGTCTTTGTAAACTCCCATCAACTACAATTCAGCAGATGAAGCGTTCCATGTGTCTCTTCCTGGACTGTCCCAACTATTGTAATTTAACTGCATTCATCAGTTAACTTCATATTCAGTGCTTTGCATGCGTGTGTCTCTTTGGTGTGTGTTATCCTGTTACTATGCATGCAGGGACCAGAAGTCCCCACAAAGAGAGTAAAACCTGATAATTCATTCCCAATAATGTTTTTCAGCTGTTACGCACAAGAAAAAAATATATTTTCAGCTTAGCGGTTAGATATAGGGTACAATTGGGTTACAGTTGGGTTTAGTGTTATATTTGGGGTTATGTTAACATTTAGGCATTAGGTTAAGGATTAGGGTTAGGCATAAGAGTAGATAAATTATGACCCTGCTGGTCTTTATCCATCCTCTGGGAGTCGGGGGCAGTAGTTTCTCTTTAACTAGAGTCTCTTTCATATACCACCACCAATTTTTCAAGAGGGAATGTAATGTGCAAAGACTACATATCCCATCTATGAAGTGTCGGTGAAGCGGAATCAGATGCAAACTACATGATTACATTGGATGTGGGTTTCATTACCTCAAACATAAAGGTGTCCACCTCCTCTTGGATATCTCTATGGCTCAATTTATTTCCTTCCTCATCAGTGGCTTGCAACAGCATGTCCAGGAAGGCCAGTCTTCTTCTTTTGAAAACATGGTCAGTTTCATTGTCAGAACCTGTATTTTCCAAGCTCTCTGCTCTCTCCTTGATCACCTAGCAATTACACAAACATTACATTACAATACCATAGCATTTGATTCAGTTTTCGAATACATCAGTAGAAATAGCCATGCTAACCAAACGATTATTACCTCATATCTCAATAGATTCTACAGTAGTTTTACTTTTACCAACTGAAATTATGTTTCAGTACTCCCTAACAATAAGCAGTTGAAACCACAATCTCATCCCCTAGTTTTGTACATAAAACAGTAAACCTCAGTTAAGGTACTCACACTCTGAGTGAATGAATGGAGGATCCTCAATCTACTGTCCTGCTCTTTACCCTCCCCTAACAGATTGTAAATGAAGTCCGGCCAATACCAGGGAGCTCTCTGGCGACGCACGATGATGTCACTCATTCTGTAAATAGGGCTTAGTAAATCTAAAAGAATAATCAAGGGACTTACATGTACAAAATTTATAAGGCAAAGACATGATGTATGATCATTATCATGTTACCACTTACTTGTACACACTGCGGACATATTCAGAGTCACTATTACTTTGTGCGTAGATCTTTTTACCCATCGCTGTTTCTGAAACATTTACATTTAATTATTTAGCGGACGCTCTGCCAGAGAAGCTTATGTGAGCAATTAGGGTGAACTGTCTTGCTTAAGGGCCCAACAGCAGTTTTTTTACTTAGGGATTAGACTATCTGTCTAATTAGGGACTAGACTATCTGTCGTCCCAACAAAAGCCTAAAATAGGAAGTAATGCTTCATATTACATTATCAGTTTTTCCAAATGTTTTTTCACATGTACAGTACATCGTATATTTGGGGAGCTGATTTTACAGAACTACTACTAAATCAGTAGCCCACCACAAATAATGTCCAGAGCACAGAGTGTGATGTAGTTAAAACAGTTGAAGGGATCTTCTCCTGCCTGTTTTTCCAGTTTCTGTATCAAAACCTCAGTCTGCTCATTCATCACCTCCAGGAACTCAGCCAGGATGGAGAAATGGAAAGTTGGGGTCAACAGCTTTCTCCTGCCACGCCACTTATCCCCTGTGCTGTGAGTCAGGACAGAGAAAACAATGTTTGACCAAAGCTCTGTTGGCTCCAGTTTTAAGTAAGGAATCGGGTGCCATTTAGAACACAGAACTTACATGAATCTAATTTCAGTCAGCCTAGTAAAGTCCACAGTGTCAATACTGTGTTTGACAGTGGGTTGAAGAGGAGTTAACCAACCTGGTGAGCAGGCCAGTGCCCAGCCAAGGATGCATGAACCTATAGAAGAAGGCCTTGTCTATGTGTTTGGAACTGTGCAGAACCCCCTTGAAATAGAACAAATCAAATGAAAATGAGAACACATCCCGAAAAAACATAGCAGAATTAATAGCAGACAATTGAACCACTGTAGCTTTTGTGATTGGCATTCGCTTATGGGAATCCTTATGGATGGTTTATAATATACTGTTGAATGGTTGATCCCACTAAAATTCAATGAAAATTGCATCCATCTCCCCAGCGTTAAATATATTTTTCCATGACCATCCTCCTGTCCTGTAAAACGAATGTACTCTAGAAAATAACAACCCACCAGTAACAGTTGTAGTGACCCTGTGTTTGGAATCGTGAATATAGATAGTAAACACCGTCACGTCAGCAAGGTTTTATGGCCCAGTCAATGCCATGAAGTGGTGCAAGTCAGAAGATTGGGTTTGCCGATCAGCATGGATAAGCTCACAACCACTGATGCTATATTTCAAATTATAAACACTTTTTTGCTCTTACAAACCGGTTCCCAACACAATTAGAGCAGTAAAATTGATATGGTGTATGGTCTTATATACCACAGCCATCAGCCAATAAGGATTCGGGATTCTAACCACCCAGTTTATAAGAGACTGAATACCACAGGCAGGACATCACATCATGTTTTACTGTTAGAATTGCGTTGCTAACTGAGTTATAATAGCAAAACATGATGTTCCTAAGAACATCCCTTAGCAATGTACCACACCCCTTCATGTCTTATTTATTAACCATGTACGTACATGCAACAAAAAAATGAGCAACGCTAATTGTTGAGTGCTTTGACATCACGGTTTGCAGTTGGATTTATCCCGGAAATGTGTGAATATTTCAATTATTGTATTAGCGGTATGATTGCAAACTATCGCAGATCTCATAATCAATTAATTTAATATTGTTATCACTATGTGGATAAAGGGAGTGGTATACTGTATGATTTTCTTGACCTGTGGTATCATAATCGGCAGCAAAGAATGGTGCTTAAGGGAATAACCAAAACAATGTGAAAGGAAAGTCACATGCAAGCAGATGAGACCCTTTGGCTAGAATGGATATAACTATTTTAAAACACTGCAAATAAAATGGGGTAATGTAAATTGGGGGAAAAGCACACTATCCTTGCTTGTTGTCCAATCAAAATACAAGCTGTACAACACTATGGTGTTGCGCCCCTTATGTTCCATGGATAGTAATGTGCTGTATCTTTGTTATTATCTTATGATTGTACAAAATCCCTAAGGTAGTGTCAGTAGTAATAATACTAAACACTAGCAGCAAAGCGATTACCTCAACAGTTTCTGCATGAAATAAGACCAGCAATGGCAGGGGTCCAATCCAAACCTTTACCAATGGAAAATGCCTGTACTCCGTAGTGCCTTCAATAATCTGATTAAAGAAATCTACAGAGGAAAAGTACAGAAAATTACACTATTATATTGTTTTCATTTGTGAAACATTAGAATGGATATCTATCTTTTAACTCGATGTAACCCAATAAGGCTCAGTGGTGAGCCCCTCACCGCCTGCATTGCTGCTGAACTGGAGAGCATTCCCAATGATTGGATAAGCTCCTTCGGCTCCAGGGACTGGCCTCAACGTGTTCCAGTTCTGTATATATTTCTTCAGCGGATGGTATGTGATGCAGGCAAGGAAGAAGATCAAAAGGGACAGACATATCTCCAGCATATATGTTCCAGAGAAAATCCCCATCTTGGTTTATTCAGCAGTCGGTTATGTTCTGAATGTGTCATACGTCTCCTATGTATGCACAAGACGGACGGACTTTAGACAAACCGTGCACTTTGGAATTACTTGGGGACAGTGTTCCATATGGGTCCTGGAACCGTGACGCTTATGTGGTTACAGTGTGAGAAACTGGGTCATGTTCGATTGGCTGTTTTGGTGGCAATTACTCAATATGTGTTCATGTAGGCTGCATTTCCATGTAGGTAATGGTTATTTTGTTTTGGCTCATCTCTTTGTGTAGTGTAGGTAAAGGTTATTTTGTTTTGGCTCATCTCATCTGGCACATTTAACATTACAATGACACAATGACACATTTAACATTGCATTTATATTTAAGTAATTTTGCAGACGCTTTTTTCTAGAGTGACCTACGCTAGTAAGGTAACTAACCAACAATTAAGTTATTTAATTTAACTCTAGATACTTCTGTGATTAAAATGTCTGGATTCATATCAGAAGCCCAGAATTGAATGTAGTCCAACTCTGACCACAGGCTTTGTTAATTCAAATGCATGAACCCAAAGCCCCTACAAGTTTTAAACTCAGTAGGAATGTTAAAACATACTGGTTGACTGTACTGAATGCTGGTACACAAATTTTATCCAGAGAATGAAATTTGGTTAATTTATTAATTAATTGAATAACTCATTTATATTAGACCCATTAGGCCCACTTAAAGACAAAAAGAAAGCACAAGGCATACAGAATTAAGATTTATTGTATAACCCAAAACAATATCTTCACAATCACATTTTTTTTTATAAATGACCATTCCTCAAAAAAAGTTAAAATGAGTTTGTTGTTTAGTCCTGAGCAAATGTTTTCAGCCACAGTGAATTTGAATGTAGTAAGATTTGTTAAAAGAAAATGGTATTAATCTGCAGAAATGTAATGGTTTCATTAATCAAAGTACAGTAATGATAAAAAAACAATTGCATTGACATGAATTCAGACAAATGGCAATCCACCCGCACCTTTCTCTCTGTTTTTTTTAATCAGTCCCAGATGCACTCTGGACTTCTTGTCTGGACTGTTCTGCTATGACAACACCACCTGTAGCCTCTTCTTCACATTCCCAGGAAATCGACAAAACGCTTTATGATGATGAGGAACACCTGGAGAAGATTTATAAATCAGTTACTACTGTACAAATAAAACATTGTATATGTGCTGCCTAATATTTGTATCCATTCAATCCCCTCTGCTGACACCTTTGAAAACAGCTGGTTGCTTCACCTCCCTCTACTCATTTATCTTCTATCAATCTTAATGTAGAAAGCCCTTGTGTATTATACAGGGCAGCAGTCTTCCCCTTCATCCTGATAACATTACTCATTTCTAATAAATTTACCTTTTCCCTATATAACCTACAAATAAAAATGAGATGGTAGGATGTCCCCTGAACTCGGAGGTTTTGCCACATCCCCTGGACATTGGCTGGGTACAGTATTTACCTAAAAGCAGGGGTCCTTTTCCGCCCTCTCCCGCTGTGGAGGAAGATGGCAGCTGCTGGAGTCTTCTCGATACCATAACGTTTTCCGAAAGGTCACTGGAGGCACATCCATTGATTCCAACACCATAGCCAGTCACTCCAATCAGAGCACGGTCACCTAGGAGACCAGAAGTGATGCATTATGATGACAAGCCTGTCTAATCTTGGCAGGTGTTAATCGAAATTACACCCTATTACCTATTTAGTGCACTTCTTTCAGCTAGGGCGGATGACAAATGCCTCCACCTTTTACTTCATCAAAGCTGATAATAACAAATGTATCCACCAATGAATAAAAAAACTGTCCTGGTTAGTCAAAACATAACATTTTTAAGATGTACGTAATATATCCGCCAGCACTTAAACCAGTCTTGTCACTTATCGGCTAAAATAAGTGAGAAAAACAGTAGTACAGGTGTAACCTGGGTAGGGTCCTCTACCCATCCTCACACGGCAGGTCAGGTCCATGGGAGAGAATGACCGCTTCATGGGTTTGTCTGACTAGAAAAACATAAAGCTGCTTTAAAGTCACATGTGAAAGAAAATGTATACTTTATTGTAAGGAACACTGAAAGGTAAATGGGGGAAATATGTAACCTACAGTAACTCATCTAAAAATGAGAATAATCAACTAACCATCAAAATCCACCTAGGGTTAGGGTTAGGTTGGAGTGAGGGTTATGGATAAGGTTAGGGGTGTCAGGTGTTGGTCAAAGGAGGTCATTTTAAGAGTTTGGTGCTCCCGCTGCCATTGAATGTAATGATATCTTAAAAAATAGAGGTGTGGTCATAGAGATTTGCCATATCAACCGACATATAGCAATAAAGTACAATGATTTGTCATGCTTATATAATTGTGTTAACTGTTTAACTATTTTTGATAATTCATACTTTATGTTCCAATGTTTCTGTTCTAACCTATTCATTTGAACTGTTTAGTTGGCTCAAATGGTCATTGACTTTACCTGAGTGTTATCACAGAATGCGAGGTCATCTTGCAGGTGGTTCTCAAACAGGTAACTTTGTCTTTGTGAGAAACCATTCAGTCTTATCAGAGGAGTCATTTTCTCTCTCTGTTCTTATGTCAACACTGCTAAGGTAATTGATCTTTCAGTTCCTGCTGAGGTAATTGATCTTCCAGGATAATGACCAATATGGTTTGTTTATCTACTCTACACTTTCCATGATATGTTACATAATATGTTATATATGATTTCTGTAACCAGTAATTGCAAAGAACATTCTGACCCAAAAGGTATGAACAGAGAACAGTAACAAGTCATTCTTGTCTGCTTGCTATGGTGTTTGTTATGTCTGTTCCTGTCTTAGTCAATGAAGTAACTCTTTCCCTGGAAGCTGACCTAATACTTATTACTGACCTCCCTTTTACCCTTCCAGGTTTAAGGTTAGGTTTAAGAGTTACAGGCTAGGGTTTGAAGTAGGGTTTAGGTTAAATAGGAGTGTGTGTGCGCGTCTGTGTGTGTTTGTTGTACCCGGAGAGTGTGTGTAGTGTTGGGACGAGACAGGGACTCCAACACTAGAGTGGGATCTCTGAAAGGTGGAAGGATGGAGAAGGGTACGGTAACATGCCCACCCATGCTCGCATGCAGAATCCTCCCCCTGTGCTGTGAGACAGACAGAGGTCAAAGTTCACTAGATTTTATTCAGTAACTACACAACAATCCTGTTGCTGGCTGCAGAGACTTTATATCAGCACACACCTTCTGTTTGTACTGGAGAAATATTTGCAAGGTCAGTCAAGCCAAGCCAACATTCATTTGCTTTCTACGTGTAAGCAAATTACCAAAGCTGAAAGGGGAAACAATATGGGAACTAAAGAACACGGTTTTGTTTTCACAAATTCTAATGGTAAGAAATTCAGTCGCTTGAGGTTTATACGTGTGTGGCTTCAGAACCACTGTAGATCAAGTGGATTCCCCTTTGTTGATAACCAGCACTTACTAAACGTGAACGATATCATCCAAAAGAAATAGGTGCACATCTGCTTTCATCCAGTATCAGTGATGGTTTGTTGCTAGCTCACCCCAGACAAATAAATGCAAGGTAACCCCAATTAAGTTAGGTTGTTAAATTCTTTGCGCTAATCAAACTAACATTTAATGTTCTTGCACGTTACATTAGTATGTGTTAAAATAGCCATGATATGTTTAACTGGGCCTAATGAGTTATTATATTAATTAATAAATTTTCCAAATTTCATTCTCTGGATAAAAATTGTGTACCAGCATACAGTACAGTTAACCATGTTTTAAAATTCCTACTGAGTTTAAAACTTGTAGGGGCTTTGGGTTGGACTACATTCAATTCTGGGCTTCTGATATGAAACCAGACATTTTAAGTGTCTCTGAAAAATTATCTTAAAACATTCTGGACTCAGAGCTGGATTTGGATGGTTAGTATGTGTACAGAAACACCTGTCTATCTCTCTGTTAAAATGTGTCTCCAAAGTCTTAAATTGGGGAAAAAATACTTTAGTGAACATTATGGCATTCAGGCAAAAATAATTCACTATAATCGGATTTGATTTAGAACTGACGGATATACATAACTAACCTTAGTCTATATTGACAATACAATATCAGTTCTGCTGGTACCTGCATGTATCGGGGTGCTGCTGTCGAAACAGAGGGTTCCAGCTTTGATTGGTCTGCATGTAGGAGAGGGAGGAGCCTCTGGTTCTGTTGTGAACTGAGAAAAGGGAAAGATTTTCCTTCAGTCACTGTGGTCCTACAGTACTAACGAGGAAAATAAGAGCCTTACCATGTTATGGTTAACAATTGTTTTGGAACAAATCTGCATTATTTGACCTAAACATTAACATTCTACCATAAACAAGTCCAAACAATGTATTTTGTTTGCATATACAAATTATGATAGATTTGCCAATAAACAAAGGATTTAGTTTAACATAACATTCAGATACATATGTAACATATGTTCCTGAGGAAGGGAACAACATACAATACTGCATGGGTTTTGAAATCATAAAGTGCCTTCACTGAACTCTTTATTATAAGGCAGTGTTTTTTGTGCAAGATAAAGAATATGCTTGTGTCTCATTGGTCAGCACTCAAAGCTGGGCACAATGTGCAGTTAGATGGGTACTGCCAGGTTTTTGGCCTGCAAAAGTACTTGTAGATTAATTACTTGGTCAAATTTGCTACAAAAAGATGTGAAGTATTTGAATATTTCGAAAAACATAAAAAAAGAACAGGTGATTTATAATGTCAGAACCGATTCAATGACCAAAACAAGCTACATTAGCGGTCTTGCAGATACAGCAGAATCCACCTTTTAACTACCCTGACAAAAAAACGTCTCCATTGTTTGAAAACAACGTCTCTAGTGCTATCTTGCCAACCTCCCATCCACCAAAGGCATCCACCATCCCCTTCACCTCTACACAGTAGGATTCCTGGAACTATAACCTCGACGAGAGACGCCGAGACCAAGTAGTCTTCAGCTCTTCAAAAGAGAAACCTGGACTTTTTGCGTGGTGGGGATGGGGGTGAGGATCAGAAAACTTGGACCAGCTGTTGTCCCTATTCACACAAACAAGCACAAGAGACCACAAGGATACAGAAACGGGACCCAAGCCAAAATAACAAGACAAGAGCTAATACCAGCCGTCATCTGATTTTACATGATTATACTCAAACAAGAACAAAGCCAACGTGACCCATGACGAGTTAAAACTACAAGAGCTTGGACCAGCCAATGGCAATGGACACATTTATCTACTGGATCTACTGTATGACATGGGGCATGGTCCTAAACAACTATAGCTTTCATTGCCTTAATTCAGAAAGCCTTCATTCAATCGAGTTAACAAGGCTAAATAGCCAGAATAGTCAGTAGTATTGGCAAAGAGACGTTGACTATAGCACATTCTAACATTCTACATGAAAGAGGCATGAATCCCTTAGCTCCATGTGAAGAACAGGTCAAGGGAAGCAAGGAAATCCAGTGAGCCCACAATTATCTTGGCATTTTTAAGGTGCGATTGTACAATGGTGGCGCTAGATGACTGTAAAACCCAGTGTTGTGCTGAGTGACTGACTGAGAAGGAATTTAATAAGATGCACGTAATGCACAGTAGATATCTCACAGTCTGGTTCCTCTGACGACCTGGTGGCAGGGGACGTTGGGACTGTGGCTCTGATTTTGACTGAGACAGCTTTGGGCCCTGCCTCTGGTCCTGGTGGTTCTGTAGGTGGAGCTGGGTCTGGAGCAGCCACTGAGCCTGGGAAGGGGGATGCTCCGCTGGGCTGGGCCTGGGGCTCTTTTGGAGGGTGTGTTACATGCTGCCCTGGATTGGGTCACACTGGGGGCTGGACCTCTGCCATTCCACGATGTGTTAGGCCTGTCTTCCAGATCAGAACTACAGACAGGTCAACAAAGTTTTGATATTAATGGCATTTTTAAACCAATTTAAAGTGTATCAATTGCTTTTCCATCTAATTTATATTATGGCTGGGATTCATAATTGTTCTCATCTCAAAACTCAACCAAAAGGCAGCATCCCAAATCAAACCTTGTTCTTTTGTAGTCCACTCTATGTAGTATCAGAGTAGAGCTTAGTCTGGGATTCAGACAGACTTACTTAGACTTCTCTGTGCATCCTTGTTGTCTTTGCTGGAGAGGCTTAGCTTGGATTGTCATAACACCATTTAAATTGAAGGCATTAGGTATCTGAGAGGCCTAGAAAAGAGTAAACAAATATCACTTAAGCCTTGTTTAAATAGAGCCACGGCTCTTCCTGCATAATAATACTGAGATACATTTTAATTCATTAGGATGCTGTTGTTGCAAAAAAGTGAAAGCAGCTTCTTTTGGAGACACGTTGGCAGCAGCTGATGTGTTTTGGTGGCGGGCAGACCTGTGTACTTGGGCAACCGTTGGACACGAGCAACAGGCTGCGTGTGTTGGAGCTTCTGGAGAGAGGGACACTCTGCCATTTACTGTTGACATGAGAAGGATCACTCAGGACGCTGCCAAGAGCCTCCAACGCACCTCTGTGACCAGATCCATCTGTGACAAACAAAACACCGCTCTCAAAACTAGGACCCAGAGTTTATCCAGGCCATGTGATTAGGTACGTAACACAGCATGAAAAGCATTAATAACAATAGACACATAGTTACAGAATTTTAACCTTTACTATGACTTTGTCCCTGACAGATAATACTGGCCACTTCTGCTGTGAGTAATAGGCATTTCATCATTGGTATTCGTGTATGTACACAGTTTTATGGTAGCTGTGTAGTACAGTAGTTTGTAGATAGACGCACCAGTGGTCTGTTTCTGCCAGTGTTTGTGCAGGAGCTCCCCAAGGGAGAGCACCACCTCCCTCCACACGTCATCAAAGGCCTCGTCTGCCACGGCATCCCTGATGCAGGCATGGGCAGACACAGGAGGAACCCCAGGTGTCCCTGCTGCCCCCGCCCCAACAGACCTCCTGGCTCCTCTCTGGTCCGCCCACTCGTCCTCCCTGGGGGGGGGGGGCAACGCAGATATCAGACACGCCGGCGTAGTACGGTTGCACCAACCCACTCACACACAGACACACATTATCATGCACAGGCGTGCACACAAAACTGCATATAGATACGTACCTAGTCACGCACACAGACTACACAACAGAGATGATGGCTTAAAACTTTACTTGATAGAAAATGAAATAACTTGAGACTTTATTTTGACATCAAGACTGAAGACTTAATAATTGACTTTGAGTCTCTGATGATAACACTCCATGCAGCTAAAGACAGTAGCCAGCAAACAGTCAATTTACACAGACCGGGATTAGAGAGAAAGTTTTACTTTTTTACTTGTTAGAATGCTTGGACGTATATACAGACCCATTTCACCTACATAGATCTCAAGAGTCAGACCTTGTGACATGAGACTTTACAAGAGACATTGCATACTACTCCCACACACTCTTGAACAAGAAACCAGGCAAGTCTAGTTCAGCTGGCCCGCAATAGAGAATGTTGCCATTTTGAGATTCGAACCCGGGTCGCACTGCGTGAAAAGCTGTGTAGTTAACCACTACACCACAGAGCCGTACAGATGCTGGGTGTCAGTATAGCCTCTTGTCTCTATCCTGAACAAATCCTCTTTTGCCGCTGACTGTTTTAATAGTTAATTGGCCATTCGTGAATGACATTGATACAGTTAAACTGACTAACGTTTCTTACTATGTATTGCATTTGCCACTGGCCGTTTTAACAGCATATTAGCCAGTAATAAGCTTTGCCGGTATCTACTAACTTACTGGAATAGTCATAAGAATTGAGCAATTGCTAGCGAGTCTGCCAAAGCTATTTCATTTCATGGCATAATAACGTATTTTTTTCTTTCATGGCAAAACAACGTACTTTTTTCTTTCATTCGTGAATGACATTTATACAATCAAACAATCAAACTATCAATAAAGGCGACGATAACTAACTTTTTCATCAAGTGAAAATACGAGAGAATCTTGGAATCTAACAGAAATAATTAAAAAATGTCATTGCTCTCAATAGATTCTAATTTAGGTCTTTTACATGAGAGGCACTATCTTTAACCACTACGCCACGGCATTACAAGTTTCAGTAGTCGCTAGACTCCATTGAGGATTGTGTAAAACTGACTAACGTTTCTTATTAAGTGTACCTCCACCACAAATAGCCTCTATGAACTGTATTGTTTGTGCCACTGGCCGTTTTAACAGCTTATTAGTCAGTATTAGTCTTACTAGTATCTACTAACTTCCTAGGAATAATCATAAGAATTGAGCAATTTCTAGCAAGACTGAAGATGAACTATTCCATGCCAGAAACAGTCACAATATAACCGTATACAGTTTCATGTTTTAGCCAGCGAAGTTTTGGCCAATACGGAATAATTCACAATGTGTACTTCGCCTGCGAGGAGATACAAACTCGGGACCTATAGTTGACAAGTCCTTTTCTCTAACCACTACGCTATTTAACAAGGGGTAGTCGATCGGTCAGTCGGTCAGAGACATTCGCTCTTCTTAGCCGGCTCCGCTTACGCGGTCCGGCAAAAATATGTTATGCTGACTGACAAAATAAAGCTAAAATGCGTTACATGTCTTTGGCATCATAGGCTAGATATTCCTCTATCTTTCCCTCTTCTTCGTAGACCTCTTCTTGTTGAAGGGAGGAGTGTTTACACAGAGGGCTGGTGGGAGCACTGGCCTCCTGTATACTGGATGGAGTTGGGCAAAGACCACGGCCTTCAACACATAACCTGCAGGAGTGAGGGAGAATATGATTGTACTTGTTTCAGACAGATGTTTGATATGTTACCTGTAATGGGCAATGTTTCTGTGACGCCATTTGAAACAGTCCAGTTACTGTATCACAATTAATCAATTTAGCTGCTGCCCTGTGCTCTCTGCAATAAGTGTTTGCAATAAGTGCTTTAGAAAAATGCTGAAATATGACTGCTGAGAAGATCTCTATAATTGTATTACAAAGATGATACTTTTCTGTAAAGTGGCAAGCTAACACTGATATTAATCATTGTAGAGCATGCATCATTACTGAGCTAATTGGCAAGTAGCAAGTCACCCAAAATAAATGTTGAGATCTGCCTACAACAACTATTTTTTATCATATCCTTAAGATCTTATTTATGAGATTTATGGTTGTATACAAATATTTTACAGCAAAGGTGATTAAACTGTTGGATAAAATCTCATTATGTGATTGTGTCTCAATGTAATCAAGGTATGAAGTAATTGTTATTTTGTAATACAAGCAACTTCTTATGGGGCCAAGAAAATAGTAAAAGGAGAGTATACTTTAATCTTGAGGCTCAGTGAAATGGCAAAGACTGCTCTGGACTATGTATGAACAGCTAGGTATAAGACAAGACAAGCTTGTTCGTTTTTTAATCAGATGGATATCCTTCTCTAGATGGACTTAAATTATGCAGGAGAACATGACAACAACAGTAATTAAGTATTCTAGACAGCGCAGGTGAGCGCTGGCATGCCAGCCAGAACATGTTTTTGGTGGTTGCCACCCTGTTCCACCCATTAATATTAATGTATTAATGTATACAAATAGACCAGTTGTCCACACGTAAATAACCCACAGAGAATTTATAGCATGTGACTTTGAAATAAGGCTCCCAGGTGAAGCAGAGGTCAAACGCTTTCCTTTAAAGTACTAAGGGTTCTAACATATTTGTTGGATTTTTCATTATAAATTCTGATTGCCGTTGGTACATTACTATGTGTATGACATGCTGTGTGTACAGTCCAGGTATTTCACACAGGCCAATAGTCTGGCTTGAGCCCTTTTTAAATCCAAAATAAACAAGTTATAAAGTTGTAATGATGTAGGTGTGTTTAAGGTAAACTGTCCTTAGGAATTGATTAGTGAATAAACTGGTGGTGTTGCCTGGAGACAGACAGCCTAGATGTTTTCCAAGAACTACTAAAGGTTTCTCTCTATGCTTTCTGTCTACCTTAGCTGGCCCCCTGCCATAGAGTTACACAATACACCTGAACACACACCTCAATACATCACGACACACCTCAACGAACAACCATAGTCCCTGTTCTGAGTCTCATCACTCTTGCTGTGTTTCATAGACGGGAAACAAGCTGAAGGTCCGTACACTACAGGGTCATGTTGTGGAGGTACGGCATACTTGAGTGAGCAGGCCAGGTCTTGTTCTCCAGAGTTCTCCCTCTTGTCCACACACTGGGCCAACTCTTCACTCCCTCTCCCGCTGCTGGCCACCACCCTGCTGGGGACAAACTGAAACCCCTCCTGAATGGGTGACTCCAGCTGATTACCCAGAATTCTGTGAAGGAAAGACAAACATAAGAAAGTAAGTGAACCTAAGAAAGTGGCACAATGATTCTTTAACATGAATTACTCTGTCCTAAATGGCACCCTGTATCCTATGTGGTGCACTACTTTTTGACCAGGGCCCGTAGGGTTGACATCGGGACACAGCTTTGCTGTTGGTGTACCTGAGGTGTGGGGAGTGTCTGTTCCACTCCCGACACTCCTTCTGCAGTCCCAGGGAGCTGCCGCTCAGCCTGCCTTCATACAGTAGCTCATCCACATCGCTGAACAGCTGATGCACGTGCTGGGTGTTCACTCTGTCAAACTCCTGGACACACCACAGCAGGCACACACAAACCCGTCATGACTTCTCTAGACAAGCTGTGCCATGTTCTACTGTATTTGTGCATGCACATAAAAAAGTCACAGTTAATGAGCATTTCCACCACCAAGGACACTGGCTCAGTCGGATGTGGGATGATGTGTGAATATGGACACCTTTAATGAAACCCCCCTTAAGCTGGTTATCTGATTCATCTTGGTTTTGAGTGGACATTCTCTAGCGGATGCTACTGGCCTTAAGCCAACACCTAATATACATTTTTATGTTCACAGCCTTTTGATTCTCTGCAACACATTTCTTTTCTGTGGCTGTGTGTGTGCGTACTGTATGTGTGTGTGTTTACTGTCATACATCATATCTCCAAGAGTAGAGGGAGCTCTGTTCAGTAGAGTAGCCTGTAGCACAGCTCTGAGTCTCAGACCAGGAGGTTAGACGACTCTCAGGAGACATTCCACCACAGGAAGACTGGGACACAGAGGACTCACTGGAGGAACAGAATCAGAGATGACATCATACACAGGCTGCAGCCCAAATGGAACAACACTATATAGCCAAAAGTATGTGGACACCCGACCATCACACCTATATAAGCTTGTTGGACATCCGATTCCAGAACCATGGGCAATAATATGGAGAAGGCACCCCCTTCGCCGCTATTACATCCGGCACTCTTCTGGGAACGCTTTCCACAAGATTTTGGAGTGTCTCTTTGCAAATTTGTGCCCATTCAGCCAAAAGAGCATTTGTGAGGTCAGGCACTGATGTTGGACGAGAAGGCTGAGCTCACAATCACCATTCCAATTCATTCCAAAAGTGTTCAATGGAGTTGAGGTCAGGGCTCTGTATTGGCCATCCGAGTTCCTCCACACCAACCTCGTCAAACCATGACTTTATGGAACCCCCTTTGTGGAGAGTCATGCTGGAACAGGAAAGGTCCTTCCCGAACTTTTGCCCAAACTTTTGCAAACATTAGCCCAAACCCTGAAAAGCAGCCCCAGACCATTACCCCTCCTCTACCAAACTTTACAGTAGGCGCTAATAATTCCGGTAGGTAATGTTCTCCTGGAATCTGCCCCACCCAGATTCATCCATGGGACTGCCAGACAGTGAAGCGTTACTCATCACTCCAGAGAACACATTTCCACTGCTCCAGAGTCCAATGGTGGCATGCTTTACACCACTCCAGCCAACACTTGGCATTGCGCATGTTAATGTGAGGCTTATGTACAGCTGCTCGGCCATGGAAACCCATTTCGTGAAGCTCCCAACGCAAAGTTCTTGTGCTGATGTCGCTTCCAGAGGCAGTTTAGAACTCTGTGGTGAGTGATGCAACAGATGCTAGGCGATTTTTATGCGCTACACACTTCAGCACTGTGAGTTTGCATGGTCTACCACTTCATGGCTGGGATGTTGTTGCTCCTAGATGCTAACAATTTTGAGGTACACTTCCCATATTACTACAATATGTAAAGCCTTTTTGGTGTCGAGAAAACCTCTATAGAAGTTCAATAAATCAATAGTAGAATAATTATTGTCATTAAGTATTACATATAGCTACAGTCTACTTAAACCTACCTTTGAAACAATTGTAACTATTTATCTCATTGAAAAAAAAGACATCGGCTTATATGATTGATTTGAAGTACAGTACCTTAACTGACTTGCAATTTGTCCTCCTTTAGAGCCTTGTGTAAAGAGGAAAGGGATTGAGAAAATGCTCCTTTCTCTGACCAGATTTTTCCTAAAACAAATGAAAATATGGCAGCGTTAACATTAATACCATAACTGATTGATAATCCTGTGTACAATTTACATATTATAGCACACAGTCACATCTGATATGTCAGTGTGACTGTGTCAAAGAGGCGTCCCATTCAAAGGAACCCCAGCACCATTAGACACTGGTGGTCAAAAACCCTGACCCGGCCCATACCGTGGCACCTCAGCCAGCTTTCTCCCACTGACAGACCCCCCCCAATCCACCTTCTGGTTCATACAGAAATAATACCAACTGACCAAGACACAAGAACAAATACGGCAACAATAACATGTCTGGATGAATTAGGCTTTGTTTTCATCTTTTGTTGTATGTGTGAAATAAAAATGTTTATACAGTTAGCGATATTTGAATCAAAGCATTTTAATGAAGAGTTTATATTCACAACCACTTTTAAATGCTGTTTTGTTTTGATTTCCTGCACATTAGGTCCCTGGATTTCCATTTAAAAGTATCTTGTAAACAATGTCATCTAAGATTAGAACAGCATGCGCTGGCATAACGGGTGAATGTATGCTGTCCAATTATGATTATACAATGTCTGCTGAGCTTGAGATGGAATCCTGTACAATGTGTCTGGACACAACGGCATCAGAAACAGCATGCTGCACTACAAAGAGTGAACATCTGCCATTTTACTGTCATAGAGCAATGAACCGTTATATCTCTGGAAAAACAAGCAGCACAACACCATGTAAACCAAAGAAAATGTCATTAAACAACATAAACAGCTGAATGGGCTGCGGATGAGTGGGAGGAAAGAATGTCAAAATGACATATCTTTCATAATGAATCTGAACCCCTGCTGTGATCCCCTGGTCTACAGTAGTCCATGTGGAGTGGGCGGAGCAGCAGTGGGAGGCCTGCGCAAGACAGGACCCCCCCCAGACTGAAGGAGGCACCCTGGGGAACAGCAGAAGCAGGCCCTCTCCCAACCTAGATGGGCCTGCAGCCGAAGCACCAGGGCTGGTCTACTGCATTCTCTGACCTGGCAGTCCACCCCTGCTCATACTCGTCCATCTCCAGCCCAGGGTTACTCTCCTGCCTTTTCTTCTCCCTGGCTGCTACAATAAAGCTCAAAGCAGACCTCAGGGTACTGCTGGCTTCTCACAGGGTGACGGCCTCCTCGTCTCTCCCCCCACCCCCTCGCTCCAACGCCCCTCATCTCATTCACTATATGGGTCTGATACCCTCGTAGGCAGTGATGATGGTTGAAACTCCGCTCCGTCTTGGCTTCGAATCCTCCCCTCCCTCTCCTCCCTCGCCCTTACCGTTCTTCTTGTCCCCTCTGTCTCTATCTATACGTCTATTGTTCTGCTGGGGACAAACACCTTAGTTATTTTTTTACGTTTTAGAAATGGGGCTGACATTCTTATCCAAACTGGAGATGGTTTTTGTTCTCCCCATTTGGAGGCAGGTGTTTATCGTTGCCTCCAATTGGGGATCCTATTTAAGTTCAGTCCTTGTCCACACCCGGTGTGGAGTATTGTTTGTGCTTGCTGCTCAACATCATTCGTTTGCTGTTTTGTTTTTCCCTTTTTGCCATATTAAAAAATGGATTTCTACAACTCTGTCTCTGCACCTGTGTCCAGCCTCTACAACAGTGACATGTATATACAGTACCAATTAAAAGTATGGACGCACCTACTCATTGAAAGGTATTTCTTTAATTTTTGTTTTCCACATTGGAGACAAAAAATATTAATGTATTTTGATTAACACTTTTTTTGTTTGCTTATTGTATAGTTTTGATGTCTTCACTATTCTTCTACAATGTGGAAAATTGTAAAGCTAAAGAAATACTCTTGAAAGAATAGGTATGTCCAAAAGTTTGACTGGCACTGTGTGTATATATAGGTATAAAATCTCCAGTGTCGATGATGAAAGGAAAAGTAATTAGTCAGAGATGGATACTGTACAGGTGGCCTTACGCAGTCGTTGTAGCAGGTCAAAGAGCAGGGCAGTCAGCCCAGCCAGTTCACATTTCCATCAAAGAGCAAACACCAACCACCCCAGCACCAGCCAGCCAACTCAGGCTCATCAAACATTCAGCAGCAGAATGGTCGCCGACAGGCCAAACTAATTGAAATAGAGTCATTCTCTCCCAGGCCTTTGTGTTAGACAACATTAGAACAGTGATTTCATGGTAGAGCTTGAATAACCTTCCCTGTGAGGATTCTGCAGTTTCATATCTTGTTTTTTTGTAAATTTCAATTGCCACTGATGTCATTTAGAAAAAGCCTTTCCCAGTCTAATGAGTTGCATTGTAGAACCCTTATTGTGTGAACACTGGACAGTTTGACTCTGTAATAGTGTACTCTTTCCACCAGATGTCACTAAAATATAATTTACTCAACTCTTGGAGCATAATGTAACTGTGCTATTATTACAGTTGGCTATCCCACAAATTATTGCAGACATACTATTTATTTTAAATCCATGGTCATGCAATGGCCACAACTGAATTATTTAATACAAAAGAAAGCTCTGTATTACATTTCCTTTCAAAGGTCATTAAGTAGTTAAAATAGCAGTCTGTCATGTCATTACCAGAGGGTGTTTAGGCTGTAACTAAATCGTGGTAGATGGAGCCATTAGATACATTTGTGCCAAAGGAAAGACTACACCTTGATTCTTTGACATCCGCCTGATATTAATAAGTCATATCAAGATGCCATTTAGGGAGAAAATCAATTAATTATTGAGGGCTCTTGTTTTAGCCTTGGTCGGTGGGATACTAATGTGGAATGTTCATCTCTCTCTCTCTCTCTCTCTCTCTTTCTCTCTTTCTTTCCTTGTCCAAATGAAATTATAATTTAAAAAATGTGTATAAGTGAAAGACAACTACATGTGTAACTCAACAATTAAATAAGGTTATGATTTGCTTGGATAGAGCATTTTCCGTCTACCATGTTCATAGTACACTGAACGTTTCCTTAACCTCCATAGGCGGGCTGTCTTGTGAACCCAATAACAACTTTCATCAACTTTTACACTGAACACACTAGAAGGTGCCTAGCAGCAGACATATGGAATATTTCAAGAAAGCAAATATATTTAAATCATGCTCAACTCCTGGTAATGATGAATACAATTTAATTTCTTACTGTTGCCTGTCATCCTTTTTTTGCATCGGTTGCAGCCTGCTGGTGCTCGGTCTCCATCGATATGTCGGATCTACGTCAAGCCACCATTTCTCGGAGTTAGAGATATTACTTTTAAATAACAGTCCATGCGTTATGGAGCATGAAGATCCGGTTCTCTGCGTTGACGATGTCTGGACCGTCATGAAGAGGTCTCAATTTAACCTAGTCCGGAATTTGAACTGATCAGTTTGGCAGTCAGAGACGCGCAACCCTAAAATGTCAAATGGCAAGGGACCTATTGACGCGCCAGGTATAGGCTATCCGAGACCGGTAAAATAGGCTACTTGTCAAATAGAATACGAGAAGAGCGTTAAGGCTATTTTCCAGGCTGATATGAAAATTGTCAATACTTCTGGATTTCAGTTAGTTACTTTTTTAACACAGACTCGAAAGATTATTGAAAAATTAATGTCTACGCAAAAAATGTGTCTCAAATATGTATTGACGTTTTCCATTTCCAGAGAACGACTATCATGCCAACTAAAATAGGCTATTTAAGCATAAAGTCTGAATACTAGGAACGACAGCAGCCTGGCATCCGATCCGGGCAGCGCGTGTGTGCCAGCCAGCTGCTAGCAGGTGGTTGCTACGCCAAACAAATTTGGGGAATCTGATTGGGCCCATGAATGGCGACTGTACTTTCAGATTCACCACCATCTGCAGCAGTAGAAGACCCATCATCCACAGGCAGAGGTTTTTCTCCATCAGGTTGAGAGGATAATTCTGTTACACACAGAATTATTCTGCCACAACTGGAAGCAAAAATACCTAGGTTTATTTTGTTGGCCCGTGTTCTGGTCTTGTTTGATTAATTCAATGTTCTTATGCTTATGTTCTACTAACAATATCATAAGGATTTAACATATCAATCAACACATCAGCTATGAGGTTCGTGCTTAGTTTCCTTTGTCCATTTTTGCAATGACTATGTGCATGCATTAGATTTATTTATGAAATACAACGTGTTCAGTTTATTTTATTTAGTACTGTTCATTACATTTGGTTTAAAAATACATAACTAACCTATTCATGCATGGTTTAGTAAGGTCACTATTCTTTATCTGCTTTAATAAATAGCAAAAGTTATATTCAGTATCAGAAATTCTAACTGAAACACATTCACTGAAATATAACATTTGCTTGATTAAAGGTAAGCAGGAAACTAAATTGTTTATTTGTCCATGTGCTAACATTATACTAAATCAGGCTTTAGTAGGAGTGAAACTCACACTTGTTCTTGTACAGGGAGGAGCACAACAACACATGGTGAATGCATACATACATAACTGCACTTTAGAATGTACACATTAATCTACAGTAAAAATAAATGACAAATTCTAATAGATTGTTTGCCTCTGTTCAACAGGTCCCTCAACACCTGGGAAGCTGCTTGTGGCCATTCCACCCCAACTGCTGTTCTTGCTTCAACAGCCTCAAATAAAGCTGGCAGATACTCCGGTGTTGGATAAAGATACTATAACCAGTACATTTACTAAGGATATTTTTACAAGATATGAATCTTCACACACTCATTTTCCATGTTTGCATTAGGCTAGAAACTCCATTACTGTTTAAACAACCAACTGCTCCTATCAGAAGATCAGAAGAGCGTGCTTGGCAAAGGTAGGTCAGCACTTACTGTGAAGTGATATTAAAGTGAATAGTCTACGAATAGTATTCTTTCTGCTTTAATGATTTAATTTAATGTTTCATGTTTATTTTGTGCTGTGAAGGTCTGCCAGACACTAGTCGTCCACCAGTGTGCCCTGCAGTCTCGGCACAGCCTGCAGCCTCTCTTTTTGTGACCCCCAGCTATGATCAAGACATCAGCCACTGGAACTGCTCTCTTCATCAGAGGATATGGATGAAGATGGAGCTGGAGGCACACGCACAAGCAGTTTCCTTCCCTCTTACACTCAAACAAATACACACACACTAATTAGTATGTTGACTGTGATTACTTTTTACTTTTATAAATGCTCCATTTAATTTTTTTCACCTTAACAGATTTCTTCAACTGATTTCATATGTTGTTTGCTAACTTTATTATAACTACAAACAGCAGAAACATTTCACAGTGTATATCATAGAAATATGTGGTTTGGTGTGGATTACCTCTTTAAGGGTTTCTGGGCTGAGTGGGTAAACACCATATATAAATAAGCTATTTTTCAGTGTTCATGCAGTCATAATAATAATGTAAATTATGCTTGGGTTTTTTTCTGCTTAAATAGTGGTAGGCTCTTTAGGCACTTTAATCAAAGTGAGTTGTTTTTCTAAACATCCGCCATCACACTAATCTACACACACACACACACTCACACACATAAACATGACACAATGTAAATAGATGCAATTGATTTAATGTATGCTGTACTTTGCTAGAAACATGTGAAATAAAGTACATTCCCTGTTAAAGCAATGTCAGGTTATTTGTATTAGTCTGGATACCTTCAACTCTGGGCAAAGTCATATACAGAGTGACAGAATTCTGAAATTATTCAAAAAACGTTGTTCCACACACTGGGTTCAAACCTGCCTCAAAAGCAGGCAGAAAAGGTCATAAAAAGGTCAACATTTCTGTTACACCTATACACGACTGGCCTGTGTGAGTGAGCTATGCAAAGTGACAAATAAGTGACCATGTACAGTATCTGCTGTTCATTATTTGTCATTCATAAGCACCATTAGCGGACAGAAGATCTAACTTTGTTAGCTACAAAAAGTAATGGAGAAATCTCACCTTTCTACAGCAGGTAGCTCTGACCATCTTGTAGTAGGTTGAGTGACTGACTTCCACCAACTATAACTATAACAGTAGTCTGTGATCAGGTATGGCTAGGTAGCCAATCTTGCTAGCTTGCTAGCTTTAAAGCTAGTGCAAGCTAACTTACTTGAGTTTTTAGGTTTTCTTTGTAGGCATACTAACCTCAAGATAACTCCTGAATAATCTTAGCAACAACAACGTTCTTATCTTAACGTCACACACAATCTAAACTTTTCTTAGTACTGCCAACACACCCTACCAAGCCCTATACATATTCTATGAGGACCCTATGACTATTCTATGAGGAGGCGTGCATTTCCTGGTATGAACAAAACAAATAAACAAAAATGGAAATATGGAGACAAATTTTTGTTTTTTCTTTACCATTAATCCATGTCCAATTTCAACAGAAGAAATGAAAATCAAGTCTATTTTTGTGTCACATTCAAAAACGAAAAAAGAGCCATTTCCTGTTTGGCCAATATTTGTTTTGAATTGAAAATCAAATAACGGAAATCAAATATCAAAGAAAGAAACGTTTTTTATATTCAGTTTTTCCATTGTACAAAAAAATCCAATGACCAAAATGTACACGGACGGTACTCTGGGTGTGTGAGCAATTATCAAATATCCATTTGTCCAAGAAAGGATACATTATCTCATTTTAGTTTTCATTTTGGATTACAGTGTGGACTAAAACAGGGCAGAACCAAAATAAGATAAAAGAATAAAATAAACATGAATAGTTCACAAAGTTATCAGCCATATCGAGCCAAAAACTCTATGCAGTCCTCAAACCACTATGGGGAGCTGTTGCCTTGCAAGAAGATTGTAGGAGTGTTACCTGGCCCAGTCATAGCCATTCTAGAAATTTTTGCTTTAACAGTTACTTAAAGCACCTTCCAGATTCATATTAAATATGACCTATAATTACTTACAATATGAGTAAAATAGTTTCCTTTCCAGAAAAACAGGCCTTAAACAGTCGTCACTTTCGAGTGGATGTTGAAATGTCCTCTAAGGAAAACCACACGAATCATCTTAAATTATTAAGTGAAGTGGTTATGGGTTAATGCCCCAAACAGCCTGGACTCAGGTGGAACACCTGGACAGAGGCGCAGCAATGAGTGAGAGACGCCCTCTCCTGGTCCTCCCCAGTCCTCCAGGGTGCTTAAGGAAAAGGCTTATTTATGTGGGCTGGTATAAATAAGCGACAGAGGACCATCCCGGACAGCCAAGCCAAGCTGAGGTAGGCTGGGGTTGGGGCTTTTGAATCCTGTGGGGACATGTGATGAGAGGTACAGAAAGGTCATGGGGAAATTGATATGGCCATAAGTCAGCCCTGAAGAGGGGATGATCCCTCCTGCTCTCTCCCTTTCAGGTGCTGCTGCCTGCCCTCCTTTTTACATCTTTGTTAAGCCTATTTAGGCATTAGCATGGCAAGAGCTGCTGGACTGACTCCACCCTGTCCTGGCTGACTACGATCTTTGACCTCTCTTCCTGCTCACCCACAGAACTCTGAACTACGTTACACACTTTGCATTGCATCGAGCGTAGTTGTAAAATTATGTTTTGTGACTGTGAATTTGACTTACTCTCAAAATGAGGACCAGTTTGAGTTTTATTCTGTTGAGTCAGGACATTTTGGCAGGAGCTTTATCTGATTTGGGACTATTGGTTAGAATTAGGTTTAGGTTTAGAATTTGACTTAGAATTAGGGTCAGGGTTAAGCTAACGCATAAAAGTTAGGTTATTGAGGTAAAGGTTGGGTAATTTCAAAGAGTCTTACATTTAGAGTTAGGGGCTAAATGTAAGGAAAATAGTTTTTTTGCCTTCAATTCTGTCAAGAAACATTAACACATGTTTATCAATTTAGCAACAACTTATAAAGATTGGTTAACCCAATAAATTACTTTTACAGTTATCTGTAAACTTTTATATTGATTGCTAGTTAGAATTCATTTCTAGTTTGGAAAGAAATTACCTAGGTAAGGAAAATCTGTTTCTAGTTTTAATAAAAGTTTAGATGCCAGGTGGTGATACAATATAAGGTGTTGTCAGATCACATTTCTATTCTACATTCCAACTGACACGTTCTAGGTAAAATTACATGATCAGGGTTTTAACTGTGAGTGGATTTGTGTGGATGCATGTGCAGTAGACTAGCTGTGCATTGTAATGGTAGCCAAAAGAAAACATTTTTTTTGGATCCTATGCTTACTTCTCTGCTTGCATGCTCCTTAATTATGTGGCCCTTGACGTAGGCTACACTGCAATATCAGGAGGTTTCTGCAAGGCTGAACAGACTGGAGAAATGGAGTACTTCACTGTCTTCATGCAATTTACTGAGCCACATGCCACCGATAAAATAAACCCGCCTAATGGCTATATTCTGCTGCCATTCCCATCTGGTTCGGGATCCCATCTGCCGGGGTAGCCCAGGCAAAAACTCTGTTTGGTTTAATGCAGGGCTAAGCCGCTGACTGTAGCTTACAGTATTTGTCAAACGTGAGACACAAAGCGCACTGTTGTTTCTGCCCGTGTCGCATGTGCCTCGGCAAATGGGCCACCTGCAGACTCCAGAGTCTAGTCGCCGTGTCATGCCACATCACTTTTTCATTAACTAAAACACACGTTGACAACATGTGTGATGCGTTTTCATTCTAGCGCACAAGCCTAACATTGGGCACCCTTTTGGAAATACGCCACTAGAGGAAACGCATGCTATCGCCGTCTGGGGTGTAAAAGAGAAGCCAATCAGGCAGATTGGATTGCTTTAGGACAGTTAGAGGAGCCCGGCGTCGCGGAGCCCCGCTAAAAGTGATGACTGAGGCACAGGATTGACTGACATACATGTTTGGGATACCATACGCGGTTTGGCATGCGCTCCAGTTCATATTAAATGACGAATGCGCTATCATTTTGTGTCCAGAGGACTAGCTCTGTGGCATGGTCATTCGAAACGGCCGAAGTTGCTGAAGTGATGCGACTGTGTTAGAAGAAAAAAAATGACTTTCTACTGTGGAGGTAAGGGTGTGTTCCTTATTAATGTGGTACATCGCTGCCTGAGAATGCGAATTACTGCGAGTTAATTGACACCAGCATATTTTAATTGTGTGCGGCTGTCAAACGATTCAATAAAGGAAGTGAGTTTGTATTTTAGGTAGGCTATATCTTCACGTGTCCTGCTGAAAGCGTCTTTTTGTTAGGGGAGGCGGTTTTCCCAATTCAATGATCTGTATTTAAGCACAGCAGTGTAGAGAAAAACGATGTACATATTAAAATATGAAATGTTGTAATACTTCCTGATGGTATGCCTATATGTTTAGGTGTTATGATTTTCCTTCAGACTATGTAGAGATCCGGCTTTTGGAGGATTGTACAATTGTTGTGTGGGCTTACCCATCAAACAATTCACCTGTCATGAGTGGTCTACCGTTTTTATTTAGCATGACGATTTTTTTATGTAAAAATGCATTTAACTTGGATAACTTTTTTATGCAACTGGCATTCCAATGATGCCCTCAAATCAAAGTTTTTAACCAGTGCAGAAGTTGATGAAAATCAATAGGTGGATATTTAGTAGTTTGCTGTTTGTCTGCCCTCCTGACGCACTCTGGTCAGACGGACTGTTCAGATTGCAGGGTTTTGGGATCATGTGCTGCCCGCCCTCCATACTCTAGTCAAGAGAATAATTTTTAGGACGGGATTTGTCAGCGATTATCTTTTCTAAACTGTAGTCATGTAGAAGCGTCATGGAGGGCAGATGCTAGCCATTACCCTTTCTGCAGAGCTACAGTTTACCTCTGCAATGACCAGATGCAGGCACAAAACAGATGGTGATGAAGAGGTGAGGATGGATTCTGCAGTTGATACCTAAAGCCTGATCAAGACCGACTGGTCTGGGAGTTGCTTTTATGGCCGCTGGTTAAGTTAATCATACCACTCATACGTGGTCAATGGACTGTGTAGTGCATTATGGATAAATAAAGTAATAACGGAATGGGAGTCAGTTGGCCGCTAGTTAAAAAATGCGCAAATTACATTAACAAAAAGGACAGCATTATACTGTTTATCATTTCGGAGATCTTAGGTAGAAGGAAAGTGTTTTGGTTTCATGACAATGAGCATAGCAATCACGTGACCACTCGCATTCAAATTGTCGTGTTTCATAACACATTGCTAAGTTCATTGTTGCTCATTTTCTTCAAACGAAGTAACGTGCTTTTTGTTCACATAATTCGTGCCGCATTTTTATATTTGTTGATCTGTTTGATTGAGAGCTATGACTTTTGGCACACAAGCTCAGGGAATTATGTCTCAATAGCCCGTCCAATTTCTCAGATCGCACTGATACAGTTTTGAATTAAATGAATGATGCATTTCACCATAGCGATCCATCATTTAAAAAAATACTCAGATTGGCCAAGAAGTTGGTGCATCATCCATGGAGGACAACATTTTTACTGTTGTCTTGTTTCAAAATTGCTAAATGTGGTAGTTATCAGAGAGGAGCATAAATGTTATGAAGGGAAAGACTTGTTAAATACCTGTCTTCAAAACAAGTGGCCATGCAACCAGGGAAAGTTATCATCCAACCTTAGTCACTTCCTAACTTGTATACCCTTCATATTATTGAGGTGTCTAACACTATTACTGTCTAGTTGGTCCCAGAGTCAACTGAAGTCTATAGGAATGAGTGAGAGTGGGTGACTGATTAAATGAGAGTGTGTAAGAGAGTTAGAGTGTTTGGATGTAAGTCATGTGTCACAGTGCTTTCTAATTTACTTTATAGAGCAATGCATAACAACTGCTACTCCAATAGCAGCCTGCACTCCAGTAGATATCTCAGTCTGGTCATTCATGAAGCCTACCATTCCTTTGGTCGTCATTCATTTCAGTTTACCACTTCCGGCGACCGAAATTAATGACTAAAATCTGTTAAACCTCACCCTCACACCTTCAAAAATAAACAATGCACCGCAGAATCTACCCAAGGGTTGTGTCCTTCTGCCAGAACGTTACATTTTTGTCTTGTCTGTCTATGGAACATTGTTTCACTAGGGTTCTGGAACATCCAGGTGGTTGTTGGCAAATCTGAGACCCAATGGTGAACTGTGGTTTCCTCCATGGTGTCCTCCATTGAATCTCACCCTTGTTTAGTGTCTTTTTGTGCGCTGATGAACACATGAGGCCTGCAGATCCTTAACTGTTACCTTTTGGTCCTGTCACCTAGGTGAACATTTCTAAGGAAGGTAGACGGGGCACTGACTTTCCTCTATTTATACACAGTCTGTCCGGCTGTGGACTGTTGGAGGCTCAAGTCTTTGGACTAGCTTTATGAAACATCTCTTCTGAGGTCTTCTGATTCCTTTTGACTGGGCCATATTCCATTTAATCAGATCTATGTTTTTTGAGGGACTGACTTTGTTGATGACCAAACTTTATTTTTTTGTGTATGACCAGCCACCTCTAACCCACACCTGAATGTCATCTCATTGATTGAAACACTTGATGTGTGCTCTCTGATGGTTTCAAGTCTAATTTCCTCAACATTATGAAAGGCATACAGCAACGGTCGATGCTAGGGCCTGTCCTATTTACTATTTATTCTTTCTCAAAACATATAGCATTCATCTGTACACTCACGATACGGTTATGTATGCCATTGTTTCAACTGTTAAACTAGCTATGTTGGAGCTACAAATGGAATATTGGTTGCCAACACATACAGAAAGATCCTGTTTACAAAAAACGTGAACGTAATGCTGGCAAATTACATTTATACAGTTCTGTAATTCATAAACGTCTATCAGATGGATTACAAATTTATTCATTGCACGATTCTCTCAATAATCAGGTCTCTGCCTTTATATCTTGGCCATTCTAATTACAAATATTTGACATAAAAAATATATGGATCATCTTTAAGCTGAGGAATAAAAATGGGCTTCTTTGTTTTCAATAAATAAGGCTTCTCACTTAACAAAAGTTCCTTTACCTGCTGGTTTTTGACTCCAGTGGCACCATGTATCAGAATGTAACAGCTACTACTCTAAAACATTTGGATGTCCATTTTGGTTTCTTTAAAAATCAGACTGACAGCTAAGATATACCAACACATGGTTTAGTTAAAATGTCAAGGCATGTCGTAAATCTGTTGCTGCCGTTTCGCCAAGGAAAGTAATTTTATTCAGGTTGCTAAGGGGCGAGGAAAAACCTCCTTTAGTTTTAACGTCCCTTCGTTTTTTTATTTTTAGTTGACCTCGATTTCAGATCAAGATGGCAAAAGGAAAGGATCTAAGTGAATTTGGGGCACGGATGGCAGGAGCTTCAGTCACAAAGATTGCTAATGTTTCGATAGGAATCATGACTAAAGTTACATCTGCATCTTTGGAAATATATCAGTAAATAGGGTAGGAAATTGTGATTAAAAGCATACATTCGATGACCATGATGCTCGTGCATTACTGCAATAAGTAAGGAAAAACGGAAGATCAACTCTTTCCCAGGTGACTGAGAATGTCAATGCAGGACGTGATCAGACTGTTTCAGCAAGAACAGTCCATTGAGAACTACACATAGAGGGATATTATAGTAGGGTTGCAGTGCGTAAACACTCATTATGCAGGTTTTTCATTTAATTCTTCACCTGTCTGTATGTACAACAGAGGCAGCAACTTAGACCGCCGGGTCACCCTAGAACGTTTTGTCCATTTTTATTGATATATTTATTGGATATGTAATTTTAGATTTTTTTCATTGGAAATAGCACAATGGCCTTAATCAGTTCCACTGAATATACAGTACCAGTCTGAATGGGTAAGTGTGTCCAAACATTTGTCTTTTCTGTTACATCCCAATACTGCTTGAATTATAAGACCAGCTACTAGATAAAAAAAAGGAATAGCACTTGAGATAACTAGATTAACATCAGATCATGCATTCCAAAATCCGCTATATATACTGGGCCCTTTAAAGTAAACTATTTCTAAGTCTCTGTGATCCACTGATAAAAGGTGCCTGCCTGCATTGACTCATACTATCAACTCTAAATTCATCTGTGTTCAGATTACCATGTATTCCCACTGTTCAGAATCAGATTACCCTGGATAAAAGTGGCCAGTATGTTTTCCAAGTACATGTACCCATAATTTGAATTAGTGAAATGGTCTGGCCAGCAATGTAGAGTATACAAACAGAATACAGAGACAAAGTAAACATAATCAACACCATATGTAATAAACAAGGGAAATGCAGTGAATATAGCTGGTAGAAAGTATAAGCTGAGTTACTTGCCCCTAATGATATGCAGACTTATAATTGAATTTGTTTTGCATATCGTTCATTTATTTAATCTTTATTTAACCGGGAAGTCTCATTAAGGTCAGAGGACAAGTTTTCCAAAGTATAAACCTGGCACAGGACACCTTTAAATCATCACAACATTATAACATACATGTCTGTTCCAAATAATTATTTTCTCAATATCAACAGTCACTAATTGAGAAGTTGTTTGTGTGTGTTTTTGATATAATCGCATAATTCCATCTGAGAGAGCACTTGTGAACTTTGGAAGGCTTCCCACATGCTTGACGAGTAGTTACTAATCCGTTTCCTCTTTTGTCTTACATAAAAGCATTCTCTGGAGTGAGACCAGGTGTCAATTATATTGTTCGGTCTCTTAATGTTTGTCATGTGTAGACATTTGATATATAACAATTCACTTAAACACTGCTTTAATTAAATTAAATGGGATTATTTTTCTTCATCATGTGTATTTTTCTTCATCATCTGGCTAAAAACATTTTCAGAGAATAGTGGAAGTGTGTGATCTCCAGTGTATTTCCATAAAACTATAAGAGTGTCACTGTGATGGTATTTCTGAAACCCTAGCCCAGCAGTATAAGGTTTCAGGAGCTTTGACTGGCTCTAGTTTCCTGCGAGTCCTTCCCTCCTGTGGCACTGTGTGGAGCTCTGTGTGGGGCTGTTTGTGGGACTCTGAGTGGGGCACGATGTGGGGCACTGACTGGGGCTCGGTGGGGGGCTCTGTGGAACACAGCGGGGTAATGTTGGATATTGTGTGTGTGGTTTTAGAGCCTGTAGTGGTCTCCTTTTCCCAGCCAGTAGCACCAAAAGTAGTGCTACTCTTCACATTTTGTCATTGTGTTCTGTGAAGCCAGATTACATTTAAACAGTGTGTGTGTGTGTGTGTGTGTGTGTGTGTGTGTGTGCGTGTGTGCGTGTGTGCGTGTGTGCGTGTGTGTGTGTGCGTGTTTTTTGTAGGGTGAACAAAAGGGAGACAGCCATGACGCTTTGACTGGACAGAGGATTCTCTGTCTTGAGGTAAATCAATCCTCCTTTGGGGGTCCCTTGAGATTATTGAGCTCGCATTGCTCTTTCAGGACGGCAGAAGGGTGGGAATCTTTCTCCCGCAACACTTCCTTTATTGGCCCTTCAGATACACATAAAGAACCACTAAAAATACAGCAGATCACCAGACAGAATGCAAATGTCTGTGTAATAACTTTCTTTCCAAAAGTTATCTTTTATTAATTACAGTACACTTTCCCCCCGGATAGATTTACAATAAGTCAGCTCATGACTTTATAATAGACCAGAGAAAAATATAATTCCCAATGGAGATAAATGACTTCAGCTACAAGGCAGTGAGTTAAGGCAGTGAGTTAAGGCAATGAGGTAAGGCAGTGAGGTAAAGCAGTGAGTTAAGACAGTGAGGTAAGGCAGTGAGGTAAGGCAGTGCATCACATTTTTGTCACCCTGACTTTGAAGATAAATGCGAATACGAACTGTAACAACTCTTAAATTACTTTTATTACATTGCTGACGTCAGAAGTTTGATGACAGATGCTATTGCCTTTTCTTTGATAGATGCAGTGTTGATGACTATTGGATATTAGACATCTCAGTGTGGGCAATGGCATCAAAGAAACATTGTTCTTTGTTTTTATTATACACTCAGGCAAAAAAGAATACATTGTAGTACTTGTGATTGAGAAGACAATTCTGCTGTACATGTTGTTAGATCAATAGCAGTAGATAGATGAGGCTTACACATGCACAGTTCTACAGCTAATACTGATTTCACTGATGGGTTAGTTTGGTATTGTAAGGCTATTCATCCTTCTTCCACTGTTTTTCTCTGTTGTACTGTCTAAGTATAATCTGATTCAAAAACAGGACACACGACTCATATACATACACGTGTATAATAGTGCTAACTGCATTGAACTTGTCCTGGACAAAGTTCCAACCTGATGTCCACTATCAGGAAAGACAGGAAAGGACTGTAGTACGTATCTATTACTGACAGATTAACTCAGAACGGATTTGTGCCATCCTCAAAACGCCCCAGAAAGCTTATATGAGACAACTTCTCATCTACTGGGACAGTGAACGGGCTGCGGGACAGGGAGTATGCTATAATCCATAGTGGGTGAATGGATGCAGTGTTGTTGGGCCAGGGCTCCATGGCAGACTGTAATTAACGAGAGGCCGAGGTCACATCCCAATTCACACCATATTCTCTATTAATTGCCCTAGTTATACCCAGGTCATATAGAGCTCTGGTCAAAAGCAATGCACTGCTCACTGTATGCATGAAATAGCTTGCCATTTGGGACTCAGCCCTGGATTAGTATTTAAGGGGCAGTGTGAAGTGGGGAGAGGGGATAATCATGGGCCGGGACAGAACCTGTCAGCGGGCCAAAGCAAGGCGGCCCAGCCCAGGCCCCTGGCGCTAACTGGCACCGACCATGTCTCTCTTAGCCTGAAGAATTCACCTTTGTGTCTGTGCCAGGCTGAGAGTGGGAGAGCTTGCTTTTGAAACTGAGAAGTATTTTTTAGATACGATTTTTGTTGCAGGAAATAAAGATTTGCAGTAAGCAATATTTCACCTACATTCACCCTACAGTAATCTTGTTTCGTTTTCGCGTCTTACATAGACAATCTCTTTGCAGTACTTAGTATCCACTCTGGGTTGACATGGTGTTGGAGGACACAGTTGACAGTCTGGAGGATACATTTAGATATGTGGTTGCATCCAGTCTAAGAGGCGCCGCAACAGTAGATAACAGGGCATATCCAAAATGGAAATTAGCAATAAATGTGCAAATGATTTGTATAGTGTAATAAAACAAGTGAACATTTTGTATTATCCACAAGACGAACTCTAAGGTTTTGAATGGTGAAATTGTCCTGAATGATGCGTTTGGTTCCATATGGTTTTTCAACAACCTGATAAGTGAATCAAATGGTCTTGCATCTGTAATTCTGATACGCATATTGAGTAAAGCAACATCTGAACCCCACACTGACTTTAAGAAGGGCTGAAAGATTTGAGCATAGCAACATGAATTCCAACACTCTAACACACATTTTTTGGTGTTAGATTTTTTGACCTTATACAAGATGTTGCCTACTCACCACCAGTGTGTCTGACAGCTTCTGTTCTTCACAACTGTCCTGTGAATTTTAATACATGGTAGTCTCAATATCACCCTCATACACTTACTAAGGGTTTTTACTACCGTAGGCCTACTTACAGTAAACTCCAAAAGGATTTGGAGAGTAACACAATGTGAATAATGTCAGCTTTCATTTCAGGGTATTTTCTTCCACATCGAATGTTCCATTTCAGTTCAGTACTACACCAGTTTTGTACATTGAACCCCCATGTTATGGTGTTTAAATTATTTGGACATATAAACATATAGAATTAAGTAAGAATATTTATTAATTGGTTGCATATTCTTTGAATGCATTGCTTGGCTGAAGTCTGCAACCCATAGACACACCAGAGGGTGATGCTTTCCAGACCTATTTTGCAGACATTATAAGTTCCTGCATGTTTTAGAGAGTTTTCCCTTCATTCTTGTCTTCAGCATGTGAAAGGCATGCTCAGTTAGATTCATTGGGGGTGATTGGGGGTGACTGACTTGGCCATTCAAGAACTTTCCATGTCTTGCCTCTAAAAATCTCCTTGGCAACTGTGGCAGTGTTTTGGGGGTCATTGTCCTCCGGCATGATAAGGCATGTCCAATGAGTTTCGAGGCATTTGGTTACATCTGAAGATGTTTCTGTACATTTCAGAATGTTTCCTGCTGCTGTCAGAAGTTACATCATGAATGAAGACAAGTGAACTAGTTCCAGTGGCAGCCATTCATGCCCTAGACATAACACAATCTTTGTTCTTAACTGTCAACAATTCCTTTTAACAGAACTCAGCTGGTACCTTTGGAGAAGTTTAAGGCAATCTGTTTTTTGTTTTTGTTTTAAGCTGATTTGTGTTTTTGCACCGTGCAGTTGAGTGCCTGTAGTCAGGGGTGTAGCACAAAATTATGGGCCCTGTACATAGGAGGTCTCTGAGGGCCCCTTCCCTCTTTATTCATGATTCAAACATTTTCAAGGGCCCGTCTACACGTTAGGTCCCTATATACTTAGTACCCCTTTTCCCTCCGGTCCGACACCACTGCCTGTAATTCAACTGGTGAATTCTTCTACGGATGGTTGTGTCTGACTTATCTACATCTACCACCAAGAGTGATCCTGATTGGTCAGACTGTTTGTTTGTTTCTCATTATGGTGAGCACTCTTTTGTCATCCACTGTAGAGGTCTTCATTAGTCTCCCAAAGGAGGATTTGCCATAGCAGAGCTCACTAGTGTTTTCTGTGTTCTTCATTTTCCAATCAGTTTATTTTGGTACTCCTAATGTTTTGGCTAGGTCTCTAACAGTGTTTTTTATTTATCTTCTACATTATGGTCAACTTGAATTGCATTGACATTTTTTGTCCACTCCACCCTAAAACATGTCTGTTTAGAATTGTAATAAGGTCTTCAATCAAATGACTGGAAGTGGAAGTTGGGA